>CAXARO010000566.1:0-16380 GCA_963971305.1 Arcuatula senhousia | reverse complement strand
TGGTGGTATGGACTGCTTAGTAAGGCTGTATGACTTCAACACAGGAAAGGTAAGATTGCCTGTGGTGGAATGGACTGCTTAGTAAGGCTGTTCGACTTCAACACAGGAAAGGTAAGATTGCCTGTGGTGGAATGGACTGCTTAGTAAGGCTGTATGACTTCAACACAGGAAAGGTAAGATTGTCTGTGGTGGTATGGACTGCTTAGTAAGGCTGTATGACTTCAACACAGGAAAGGTAAGATTGCCTGTGGTGGTATGGACTGCTTAGTAAGGCTGTATGACTTCAACACAGGAAAGGTAAGATTGCCTGTGGTGGAATGGACTGCTTAGTAAGGCTGTATGACTTCAACACAGGAAAGGTAAGATTGCCTGTGGTGGTATGGACTGCTTAGTAAGGCTGTATGACTTCAACACAGGAAAGGTAAGATTGCCTGTGGTGGAATGGACTGCTTAGTAAGGCTGTATGACTTCAACACAGGAAAGGTAAGATTGCCTGTGGTGGTATGGACTGCTTAGTAAGGCTGTATGACTTCAACACAGGAAAGGTAAGATTGTCTGTGGTGGTATGGACTGCTTAGTAAGACTGTATGACTTCAACACAGAAAAGGTAAGATTGCCTGTGGTGGTATGGACTGCTTAGTAAGGCTGTATGACTTCAACACAGGAAAGGTAAGATTGTCTGTGGTGGAATGGACTGCTTAGTAAGGCTGTATGACTTCAACACAGGAAAGGTAAGATTGCCTGTGGTGGTATGGACTGCTTAGTAAGGCTGTATGACTTCAACACAGGAAAGGTAAGATTGCCTGTAGTGGAATGGACTGCTTAGTAAGGCTGTATGACTTCAACACAGGAAAGGTAAGATTGCCTGTGGTGGAATGGACTGCTTAGTAAGGCTGTATGACTTCAACACAGGAAAGGTAAGATTGTCTGTGGTGGAATGGACTGCTTAGTAAGGCTGTATGACTTCAACACAGGAAAGGTAAGATTGCCTGTGGTGGAATGGACTGCTTAGTAAGGCTGTATGACTTCAACACAGGAAAGGTAAGATTGTCTGTGGTGGAATGGACTGCTTAGTAAGGCTGTATGACTTCAACACAGGAAAGGTAGGATTGTCTGTGGTGGAATGGACTGCTTAGTAAGGCTGTATGACTTCAACACAGGAAAGGTAAGATTGTCTGTGGTGGTATGGACTGCTTAGTAAGGCTGTATGACTTCAACACAGGAAAGGTAAGATTGCCTGTGGTGGTATGGACTGCTTAGTAAGGCTGTATGACTTCAACACAGGAAAGGTAAGATTGCCTGTGGTGGAATGGACTGCTTAGTAAGGCTGTATGACTTCAACACAGGAAAGGTAAGATTGCCTGTGGTGGTATGGACTGCTTAGTAAGGCTGTATGACTTCAACACAGGAAAGGTAAGATTGCCTGTGGTGGAATGGACTGCTTAGTAAGGCTGTATGACTTCAACACAGGAAAGGTAAGATTGCCTGTGGTGGTATGGACTGCTTAGTAAGGCTGTATGACTTCAACACAGGAAAGGTAAGATTGTCTGTGGTGGTATGGACTGCTTAGTAAGACTGTATGACTTCAACACAGAAAAGGTAAGATTGCCTGTGGTGGAATGGACTGCTTAGTAAGGCTGTATGACTTCAACACAGGAAAGGTAAGATTGCCTGTGGTGGTATGGACTGCTTAGTAAGGCTGTATGACTTCAACACAGGAAAGGTAAGATTGCCTGTAGTGGAATGGACTGCTTAGTAAGGCTGTATGACTTCAACACAGGAAAGGTAAGATTGCCTGTGGTGGTATGGACTGCTTAGTAAGGCTGTATGACTTCAACACAGGAAAGGTAAGATTGCCTGTGGTGGAATGGACTGCTTAGTAAGGCTGTATGACTTCAACACAGGAAAGGTAAGATTGTCTGTGGTGGAATGGACTGCTTAGTAAGGCTGTATGACTTCAACACAGGAAAGGTAAGATTGTCTGTGGTGGAATGGACTGCTTAGTAAGGCTGTATGACTTCAACACAGGAAAGGTAAGATTGCCTGTGGTGGAATGGACTGCTTAGTAAGGCTGTATGACTTCAACACAGGAAAGGTAAGATTGTCTGTGGTGGAATGGACTGCTTAGTAAGGCTGTATGACTTCAACACAGGAAAGGTAGGATTGTCTGTGGTGGAATGGACTGCTTAGTAAGGCTGTATGACTTCAACACAGGAAAGGTAAGATTGTCTGTGGTGGTATGGACTGCTTAGTAAGGCTGTATGACTTCAACACAGGAAAGGTAAGATTGCCTGTGGTGGTATGGACTGCTTAGTAAGGCTGTATGACTTCAACACAGGAAAGGTAAGATTGCCTGTGGTGGAATGGACTGCTTAGTAAGGCTGTATGACTTCAACACAGGAAAGGTAAGATTGCCTGTGGTGGTATGGACTGCTTAGTAAGGCTGTATGACTTCAACACAGGAAAGGTAAGATTGCCTGTGGTGGAATGGACTGCTTAGTAAGGCTGTATGACTTCAACACAGGAAAGGTAAGATTGCCTGTGGTGGTATGGACTGCTTAGTAAGGCTGTATGACTTCAACACAGGAAAGGTAAGATTGTCTGTGGTGGTATGGACTGCTTAGTAAGACTGTATGACTTCAACACAGGAAAGGTAAGATTGTCTGTGGTGGAATGGACTGCTTAGTAAGGCTGTATGACTTCAACACAGGAAAGGTAAGATTGCCTGTGGTGGTATGGACTGCTTAGTAAGGCTGTATGACTTCAACACAGGAAAGGTAAGATTGCCTGTAGTGGAATGGACTGCTTAGTAAGGCTGTATGACTTCAACACAGGAAAGGTAAGATTGCCTGTGGTGGAATGGACTGCTTAGTAAGGCTGTATGACTTCAACACAGGAAAGGTAAGATTGTCTGTGGTGGAATGGACTGCTTAGTAAGGCTGTATGACTTCAACACAGGAAAGGTAAGATTGCCTGTGGTGGAATGGACTGCTTAGTAAGGCTGTATGACTTCAACACAGGAAAGGTAAGATTGTCTGTGGTGGAATGGACTGCTTAGTAAGGCTGTATGACTTCAACACAGGAAAGGTAAGATTGTCTGTGGTGGAATGGACTGCTTAGTAAGGCTGTATGACTTCAACACAGGAAAGGTAAGATTGCCTGTGGTGGAATGGACTGCTTAGTAAGGCTGTACGACTTCAACACAGGAAAGGTAAGATTGCCTGTGGTGGAATGGACTGCTTAGTAAGGCTGTACGACTTCAACACAGGAAAGGTAAGATTGCCTGTGGTGGAATGGACTGCTTAGTAAGGCTGTATGACTTCAACACAGGAAAGGTAAGATTGCCTGTGGTGGAATGGACTGCTTAGTAAGGCTGTACGACTTCAACACAGGAAAGGTAAGATTGCCTGTGGTGGTATGGACTGCTTAGTAAGGCTGTACGACTTCAACACAGGAAAGGTAAGATTGCCTGTGGTGGAATGGACTGCTTAGTAAGGCTGTACGACTTCAACACAGGAAAGGTAAGATTGCCTGTGGTGGAATGGACTGCTTAGTAAGGCTGTACGACTTCAACACAGGAAAGGTAAGATTGCCTGTGGTGGTATGGACTGCTTAGTAAGGCTGTACGACTTCAACACAGGAAAGGTAAGCTTTTCAACATTTTCAGCAAGTTTAATTTGGTATCGGACACATTCAGAATTAACTATAAACAAGAATATGTCCAACAGACATAATGCCCCATCTCACAACATTTAGGACAAACCACAGACAAACGATCGGACCAACAGTCTGGAAAACTATATCCCCCTTACTTTAGTAGATGGAACATAAAAAGCAATATAGGGCCTTAAGATGTGAAAATCTTGTATCATTTATCTGCCTTGTGCTCAAATTAAATAAACACTCTTAAAAACGTTTTGATAAAATTAGAAATGATAAGTTTAAAACTTCCATCATCATTCTCCAAATAGAAGATAATGAGATGTGGAATAAGTGTACCTGACACAACCTACAACATTATCAACAATTAAAAAAATCAAAACGAAAGGTTTATTGACAAAATAAATTTAAAATATTTAAAATATTTGTTTGGTACCAATTGCATAGTTTCCATGGAAAAGCTGATCCAATGAATACCAATAACATTGTGAAATTTCAAAATCCACAATTGTATTGATTAATGAAAATGGATAGTGTTACAGCTCTGAATCTTCTTTTCTAGGAACTGCATACTTACAGAGGCCATGCTAATGCTATAACAAGTTTATGTTTTGTTGGACAAGCCTTCCTCTGTAGTGTGGGGCTGGACAATGCCGTCAGTGTGTGGCACATAGACCAAGGCCACAGGTATATAATGTTAAAAAGTATATTGCAATCATTGTTTCATGTACATTTATTGTAAAAATACTTTTTCTGTCTGAAACAAAAGACACATTCCGCATTTTGAATTGCCTCAAGCATGAATCCAGTCCATTGATTTAGAAAATTTTGCTTAATCCCCCAAAATTGCATACCTAAGAATAAAAGTACTATTGTTGTATTTCCAAAACCTATAATGTAAATGATCAAGGGAAGGCACAATGAAGGTATTGACAACTGCAGAACCTTCGTCCACAATATCAGAAAATTACAGAAACTTCTATCGATGTATCCAACCTTCACAGCATGACCAAAGGCCAAGAAGGAAACAAAAAAAACAGCTAAAATCAGAACCCAGGTGCTCTGAAAGGGTAGGCAGTTCCTGCTGCAATGCATTTCAATTCTATTTAGGATGACAATTAAAAAACTATTACAAACACATCCGGCCAAAGTTTCATAAAACATCTCAAATCTGAGATTTCCTCAAATCTATCCTTAACTCAAATATTGACTAATGAAATTGCAGATTTCTCAGTTGAGGAAGGATTTTAGGAAATCTCAAATGTTAGATGTTTTATGAAACTGGGGCCTGTACTCATTTAAAATATAGAAAATCTGTATTTGTTTATGAGCACATAATGTCTTCCATAAAATTTCGGTCATAGTATTTTTTTGCTCTACAGAGTACATGTATTGAGTGGTCACAACAGACGAGTGCAGTCAGTGTCATCTGACCTTCAAGGCAAGGTCATAGCTACTGCATCCTGGGATTGTACAGTTAAAATATGGAACGTCACCAAAGGAGACAGAAACTGTGAATTACTTATTGGAAGGTACTTATAGTTGTATTTATTATATTATGACTCTTTATTATACATGTATGATGTAGTATGCACCTTCAAATTTAGGGATAGGGGTAGTGGCCTAGTGGGGGTGTACTAATTGGCTTATTGTGTGCTTATGCTCACAGCTTTTCAAGAGGGATATTGACAAATGTTTAACTTAACATACAATGGAATTACAGTTTAATACCCCCAGTTGATTATGTCATGCTTTTTACATACATTTTATATAATTAGTATAATGTATATTTTATAACTTCTACTTTTAGCCCAGTAAACTGTGTAGATTTCCACCCTGAAGGTCAACTGATTGTAACAGGAAGTTGGGATGCCACCTTGAAGATTTGGGACATCTTCCACAAACAGAGAAAAGCTGTAAGTTTTATGTGGGAATATCTGTAGGATTGAGGAAAATTAAGGAACGGGAATGGGAATTATGCTCTGAAAAAAAAATATAATATTGTTACGGCTAAGGGTAAGCCTTCACATTTTGTATTTATTGTAATGTAAAATATGAGTTAGGTAAGGGTCAACCACTCAGTTTTCATTCTCTTTGTATCGTGACCGTGCTGAATATGTGGTTGAGAGAGACATTGACACTTTGAGATTGTATTATTGTGTATATTTATATATGTATGGGAATATTTTGGGAATTGTGTAAGGATGGTTCGTTCTCATTATTTTACCCTTTTAGGACCATGGCTTGTTCCCAGCCATGTGCCAGCTTTAGTTTATTTATTATTTCTCACATGCGTTGCTCACCTCCTTCATTTATTCATGCTAGGGATATTTATTGTAACCCTTTTCATTGTAAGCCCCCATTCCCCGTCGATCGTAGTGAGAAAGATTGTTTATCTTTGAAATCGGCGCCATTTGTTATTGTTGTGTACCGGAAAACCGGAAGTTTACTATTCACATTGATTGTTGTGTGTCAACCAATGAAATCATTAAGATTACGCCACACCTCCACAGTCCACATTGATTGATTGGAGATCCACACTCCACAGTGTGGAGTTTGTTTAAATAGCGAAGACGCGCTGCGCCACACTAAGACTGTGGACGAACCCTTTAGGTCGAGGACCTTTGGATCCATCATGTTGCTTTCTAAGCCAGAGTGAGAACAACCCAGTCTTCCTCGGATTCCTGGCCAGTTCCGAGTACCCGTCCGTTCTATTTCCTGACCTAGATGTTCCAGTCCATTGAATAAATTTACTACGATCTCACTACGATGTTCCTGATAACGTTTTAAGGGGGGGGTTCCTTATATTATTCTCGCTCTGAGGGATTTTAACTTGATGTTATATTATTTATTATTCACAAGCCGTGAATAAAGTATCAGAAATGTTATCTTGATCTCTGTTGTAATTGAACCAGTGCCTTGCCAGCCACAGGAAAGCTACCATTGAAACATTGTGTTTATTTATATTAGTGAGCGATTCAAAACTCTAAACTGGTCTAAGACACACACTGACACAGTTAAGTCACAACCAGAGTAGAACACACACCCCTGAGTTGTTACATTTGGTGTTCGGCGGTGGGATACGTTAAAAATTCTTTGCCTCAGTAGAGATTCTGGAAGTTAAAACCAGTGCTGCCATTTTAAAGATTGACAATAACCATGTCTAACCATAGCCAAGATATTCATGATAATGAGTTGTCCTCCTTAGATAGTGGTGAAAACTCAAGACCTGAAACACCAGACCATGGCCAAATTAGAAATTCACCTATTAGAGATATAAACTTGTTGAATTCCTCATTTCATGAAAGAATGAAACAGTGTGAATTTAAATTGTTAGAAATAAAACAAAGCCAGACCAGGTTAAATGAGAGATTTAATAGGTCTTCAGATAAAATGGATGACCTTAGGGACTTATTGATATCAGATAGACCAAATTGTGTACCAAACCAAGGCCAACCTATAAATAACCCAAGTACACCAGAACCAAGACCCTTTGTTCCTATTGATAATAACCAAATCCAGTATGAAAACTTAAGTGTTCCTTCCCAAAGCAGACCCAGGGCACATATCCAAATAGACCCTGAGATATATAGTAGGTTTGAACCAATTAGGGAAGCTGAAAATACCCCTCAGTTACATTTGAATAGTGTTGACTCCAATAAAAGGCACTATCCTCAGTGTAACCAAGTTATGAATGTGGGTTATACCAAACCAAATACCTATGATGGAAGTACCAACTGGTCAGATTATATAGTTCACTTTGAAGCTGTGTCTAAGTTGAATAGTTGGTCCAATGATGTTAAAGCCTTACAGTTAATTGCTTGTTTGCAAGGTCCAGCTTTGGCCACTGTCAGTGACTTTGACTTATTAAGTGTTCCCCCTAATTATTTTTACCTTATTGAGATTTTTACTAGACACTTTGCACCCAATAATAATGCAGAGTTATACCTGCACCAGTTAGACTGGCGAAAAAGAAGAAAAGGTGAAACCTTGCCAGAGTTAGCCCAAGACATCAAAAGACTAGTAAGACTTGCTTGGCCATCAGCACCCCCAGACATTAGGGAAAGCATTGCCTATAAGTGTTTTAGGGATTCCCTAAATGATCGAAACCTTGAATGGGCCATATGCCAACATAGTTGTGACAAAATTGATGATGCATTGAATTTAGCACTTAGATATGAAGCCTTCAAAATAAAACATGACCCTCCAGTTTTGACACAAGCAGTTGACTCAGACAATCCAGTCTGGGACCAGGGCCCAGTTAGAGAAATGACAAATAAGAATTGTCACAAATGTGGTCAAAGAGGGCATATTAAGAGGGATTGTCCTTCAAGACCAATATATTAATTTCCATTTAAAGCTGTTTGTAGTACATTCAGATACCATGAATTTTTATGTTATATGTTAAACCAAATTAATGTGCGTGAGTTTTGATGAAATCTTTCCAATGAATTTAAACCTTGAAGTTGTATTATTGTTGTGTATTGAATATGGGAAATGCATATTCAAAGAAGAAAATGTTGTTTATAAAATGTGTCTTTGTGTTCCCAAATGTTACCTACCAGGCCCTTGTCTATGACGTGATTAGTTTCACTTTGTGCTGTAGGAACCATCAAGTTATATTTTGATGTTGTATTTATATTGTTGTCTTATTATTCATGTTTCCAATGAATAGTGTATACTGGATTTTTTTACTACTGTTCATGATGTCCATGACCATGGAGTACAGACCTAAGTGTACTTGTTGGTTTATAGAACTTTAAACGTTAAATGTAGAGCTCAGTAAACGTCTGAGAATATTTCCAGTGACAGTCTGGAGAACCCTTGTAAAGTGTTAGTGTAAGCCTTCAGAAAAGTCTGGAGCATCAGTAATATTTTGTAGCCTCAGGAAAGTTCTGAGATGATCTTCAGTGATTCTGGAGACCAGACCATACCGTTGTTGTGACGATACCATATTGTTGCAGTATAACTTCAGTGATAGCCTGAAGAACCTGAATATCTTACTTGTATTTCTGTGTTGTTTATGTGTTTTCCTTACCTTTGCTTGTGTGTATTATCAAGGATCCATTGGAGTTGTTACGACAACCTTGTTATTAACCAATGGCCATTTCATTCTAATGTAATGGGATAAACCAGTCTTGTTATTAGTGTGTTGAAGTTCCTGTCCATGTTATTGTGATTTGTGTGTGACGACCCATAAATTGATGTACCATTATATCCATATCTTGCTCAGCTTTTACGTGAGCATCTCATTACCAGAGATGTATCAATAAACATTTAAGTCGTGTGTCCAGAGATGTAAATCTATTTGTCGAGATACCTGGCATACTGACAGTACTTGTACAGATGAAGACTTCCGTGTTAAGGGGTTAGGTAGGATTGTGTTAGGTAGATGTCCATTTCTTTTTAGTTCGAGGACGAACCTTAACCCGAGGTGGGGGGTAGTGTTACGGCTAAGGGTAAGCCTTCACATTTTGTATTTATTGTAATGTAAAATATGAGTTAGGTAAGGGTCAACCACTCAGCTTTCATTCTCTTTGTATCGTGACCGTGCTGAATATGTGGTTGAGAGAGACATTGACACTTTGAGATTGTATTATTGTGTATATTTATATATGTATGGGAATATTTTGGGAATTGTGTAAGGATGGTTAGTTCTCATTATTTTACCCTTTTAGGACCATGGCTTGTTCCCAGCCATGTGCCAGCTTTAGTTTATTTATTATTTCTCACATGCGTTGCTCACCTCCTTCATTTATTCATGCTAGGGATATTTATTGTAACCCTTTTCATTGTAAGCCCCCATTCCCCGTCGATCGTAGTGAGAAAGATTGTTTATCTTTGAAATCGGCGCCATTTGTTATTGTTGTGTACCGGAAAACCGGAAGTTTACTATTCACATCGATTGTTGTGTGTCAACCAATGAAATCATTAAGATTACGCCACACCTCCACAGTCCACATTGATTGATTGGAGATCCACACTCCATAGTGTGGAGTTTGTTTAAATAGCGAAGACGCGCTGCGCCACACTAAGACTGTGGACGAACCCTTTAGGTCGAGGACCTTTGGATCCATCATGTTGCTTTCTAAGCCAGAGTGAGAACAACCCAGTCTTCCTCGGATTCCTGGCCAGTTCCGAGTACCCGTCCGTTCTATTTCCTGACCTAGATGTTCCAGTCCATTGAATAAATTTACTACGATCTCACTACGATGTTCCTGATAACGTTTTAAGGGGGGGGTTCCTTATATTATTCTCGTTCTGAGGGATTTTAACTTGATGTTATATTATTTATTATTCACAAGCCGTGAATAAAGGATAAGAAATGTTATCTTGATCTCTGTTGTAATTGAACCAGTGCCTTGCCAGCCACAGGAAAGCTACCATTGAAACATTGTGTTTATTTATATTAGTGAGCGATTCAAAACTCTAAACTGGTCTAAGACACACACTAGCACAGTTAGGTAACAGCAAGACTAGAACACACACCCCTGAGTTGTTACAATATAATAAAGATCTGAGACATCTTTCATTAATAAATCTGTAAGTTTTTAGTGGCTTTATCAATAAGAAACAGACAAATTAAGAAAGTAATGTACGAGCTCTAGGAAAAAAAACTAAAAAAATGTATTTTGCAACATTTAATTATATAGGTTTTAAAAGTTCCTATAGAAAAGGCAGACAGCTTTTTCCAAGTTAAAGATTGTATTTCTATTTTATTGAACACAGGTTCTGCGTGGACACTCGACATCAGTCCGAGATGTTGCCTACTCTCCCTCAGGAAGACATATAGCTTCAGCTTCATTAGATGGTGATGTCAAACTTTGGTCAGCCACTGCCGGTACACAGGTAAATATTTAAAACCAGTGATATTGGTGCCGTATCTGTCCTAGCTAGCTCAGTACCCCCCCCCTCCCCCTCCCCAACTCAGGTAGACATATAGCGTCAGCCTCATTAGATGGTGATGTCAAACTTTGGTCTGCCACTACCGGTACACAGGTAAATATCTTAAACCAGTGATATATGTACCGATATCTGTCCGAGCTAGCTCAGTATCCCCCAGTCCCCAACTCAGGAAGACATATAGCCTTAGCCTCATTAGATGGTGATGTCAAGCTTTGGTTAGCTATTGCTGGTACACAGGTTAATATCTTCAGGTATTAGTCCTAACTTACATTTTTTTTTGGTTTGTAAATCATGAAGAATTATTTGAAGTGCTTCCTTTTATTATTCTCGTCATCTATGCCTCTTACTGAATATATTGTTCCATTTACCATTTAGCTTTGATATATTTCAAAAAAGGCATTATCTTTGTTTACCATTCACATCATCTTTTCTCAGCTACTGATAACAATGTTTTCTTTATTTTAGGTTGGAAATATCAAAGGTCACTCCTTACCAATTAACAAGTTGACCTTTTCACCTTCTGGTAAAGAATTGGTAACCGTTAGCGATGATCACAAGGTCAAGGTAATCCATTCTTTTACTTAATTGAATTTATGTCCCACTAGATGTCCTATTTTTACCTCCATTACCCTTAACCTTCTAGTGTCTAGAAGTGATATGGGTGTAATTGTTGCCTTATCATGGTTCTACATGTAGTATTTTAAATCTAGACCTCTAAAACAATACAGCTGAAAATTTATTCAAGGATTACAAACACATTAAAGATTTGTTAAAACAAATTGAATATACTCTTAGTATTATTAAAAACAAAATTTGGGTGTGATGTTTAAATAAGTCATTTTCTGTCGAGCCATATAGATCAAGACATGGATTGGTCTTGTTTATCTCCTTTCTACATGTGTATGTATACTTAATTATAGGTTTGGTCTGGTAACCTTGGTAAACCAGTCCAGTGTATAGAGGGAGACTATGGAGCTGCTATGTCTGTAGCATTAGATCCAGACAACGACGCCATCTATGTAGGATATCATAGCGGAGATATCAGATCATTTGATGTATCAACAGGTCAGATTTTGGGGGGCTATAATATTTTATAGAGTAAAATAGCCAGAAGTTTACCACTCAAACTAAGTATACATAAGTGTTTTGCAAACCATGAAACCTGTAAAAATTACCTGTTATATATATTGTATTTGCTATATAGAAAAACAAGCATCCTTATTCCTTTTCTATTTAAAAATATAAAGTCTATGTATGATAGCTGTGAAAGAAAGATAATAAAATTTCTAATTGTATTCTCTGCATTTTCTTGGAAATCTTTTATATGTCTGCTTTGTAGAAGAGGGGGTATACTGTTTTACCCTAGGCCATCCATCCATTCATTCTTCTTTTCTTCTGTAACATAATTTCCATCTGTTTTTTAAGCAACTGCAAGACATAGAAGTCTGATATTTATGACTTCCAAATAAAGTATGAAAACATATTGTTTTTTCTCAGTTGTAGTATTCTTAGTGGTATATTAATTTTCATATACTTTTATCCAATATTACAATATAGTGTATAGCAATTGTATGCTCTAAGATCATTTACATGTTTACCGAACCCTAAAGTTTCTACTGAAGGCATAATTTTGTTGAGAGGGGGTATCAGTAGGGAATATAAGCTCACAGATTTTCTTGTTTTACAGGTTGGGAAATCTACAGCCACAAGCACCACACAGCCTCAGTCAGATGTATTAAGTATATAGGGAATGGTTGCGTAATAGCTGGATCAGATGATAATACAGTCTCGGTAAGTATATTTTAATATGGGATACTTAATTGGAAAATGAGTAAATAACCAAAATAGGAGTTTAATCATAGTAGCATTCACACGCATGAGTAATTTTAGTTTGTTTTTAAGGAGATCCATTAATTACTGTATGTGTAATATAGATAAAACCTCAATATTTTGTTGCTTTTTAATGATTGGAGTGGAATTCAATCATCAGCAATCATATTTACAATGTCAAAATTGACATATTGGTGGGAAAAGAAGCTTGAGTGAAAAATTTTTGTTGGCTCACACTGTGACTTGACTGGATTTTATTTCACTCAGAAAAATTGGTATTTCATATGTATCTTTATAATAATTAAGTAAATTAGTTTTTGTCATTGGATATGTAGAGTCATTTGATTAAAAAGGCCAAGGTCACAAATTCTTAAAAACTTAAGAAACTTTGATTTGAAAATTGATTTCCTAAAGTACAGATTTTGAATGCCTCATAGACTTCATTGACCACTGATCATGTATTTCAGGTAATGAATTCCACATCAGGAAAGTTGAAGTACAGGATTTCTGACAACACCAAACCAGTTCTGTGTTTAGATAATTCAGCCCAGTTGTTGGCTGTTGGATCTGAAGAATTTACCTGTACACTGTACAGACTCCCTGGTGGTAAAAAAGAGGAGTAAGTACGAAATGTATCCTTGTATAGAGATGCAGACAAATTATAGTACATGTAGTACATGAATTCCTTTCAAATTAGTACATCAAAATATGCCAAGGAATCAAATTTCATTGATATCAGACAAACTTGATTGGGGGAGAGGAGTGTAGTAAAAAATGGTGGCCACCTTAAAAATTTAAGAAGTGGATTGTACACCTCTGAGTGACCAAAATCTCAGCAAGGTTCATGAAGACTTATCAAAGTGGTTATTTTTTGTAATTAATTTGAATGTTTAAGATACCAGATGTATGGCAAGCCGAAGTGGACAAAAGTCGATATTTATTTATATTAATAATTCATTTATTAATATTTATAATTCATTTATTAATATAAATAATTCATTTATAAATATAAGCAATTCATTTATTAATATAAGCAATTCATTTATTTATATAAACAATTCATTTACTTATATCAATAAATGGCCGAATTACTTATATTAATAATTCATATATGTATATTTATAATTCATTTATGTATATTAATAATTCATTTATGTATATTTATAATTCATTTATTAATATCAATAATTCATTTATTAATATCAATAATTAATTTATTAATATCAATAATTCGATTTATTAATATTAATAATTCATTTATTGATATAAACAATTCATTTATTTATATTAATAATTCAATTATTAATATAAACAATTCGATTTATTTATATTAATAATTCAAAGTGGAATTATTAATATAAATAATTCATTTATTTATATCAATAATTCATTTATTTATATTAATAAATGAATTGTTTATATCAATAAATGAATTATTAATATTAATAAATGAATTATTAATATTAATAAATGAATTATTAATATTAATAAATGAATTATTAATATTAATAAATGAATTACTTATATAAATAAATGAATTATTAATATAAATAAATCTACTTGAATTATTTATATTAATAAAAGAATTATTGATATAAATAAAAGAATTATAAATATAAATAATGCATTTATTAATATAAATAAATAAGTTATTGATATAAATAAATGAATTATTTATATTAATAATTCCACTTTGAATTATTAATATAAATAAATCAAATTGTTTATATTAATAATTGAATTATTAATATAAATAAATGAATTATTTATATTAATAAATAATTATTTATATTAATAATTGAATTATTAATATAAATAAATATTGACTTTTGTCCAGTTTGGCTTGCCATACAGATGACCTTCCTGGCTACATTCAGCAATTATGGTAAATACTTTTGAATTCTATTGTATCTATTATTGTTATTTACAGGTCCCAGATGAAATCCCTTGCCACATTCAGAGATCATGTAGGACCAGTCACTAGCTGTACTTTTGACAAAGATGGCAAACATTTGGCCACTGCCAGCAGAGATGCTGTAAGTTCAAGTTATTATGCCCAATCTAAGAAACTAGGGGGCATATGGTGTGGATTGTATGGGCACACTTATTCTGCATCACATTATCTTCTACTATTATCATATCATTGTATTCTGCCTAGACACTCACCTGTTGTGCCCTTGCCAAATTTATTGTCATTGCAACATTGTATTTATCATAAATATATATGTATATTGTGATTAAATATATCTTTGCTGAAAGAGACAAAGGGACATTTGAACCCCAAAAGTCTGAAAAGTCTGGGACAATGCCACAAAACACAAAAAAAAAAACAATGAATAAACAGATATGAAATTGATCACCTGAGGCTAAACTATAACTGACTTTGGTACTGTTCTGTAAAGGTTTCAATACCACACTATTGATCACTACCTGATCACCTATCAGGTGATGTGTGAGTCACACTTGTAATTTACAAAAACAAGACTTCCCCACCTGTTTGTTATTAGGTTTGTCTGAGTAACCTGCCCAAGGTCTGTGGTTTCCTCTGGGTATTCAGGTTTCATCCACCATAAAAACTGACCACCCTGTATGGCCAAGGTGCGTCGAAATGGGCCTTAAACACCAACCAATGCACACTCTGGAAAGAGTGATGAACATCTATATTTTGATTTAATTCTTTGACAATACTAATATTCATTGTTATCGGTAATTAGTACATTTTTCATTGATGTGTACTGGCTGATAAAGTCTGTCTCACGAACAGGTGTGTATCACCGAAATTATCGGGTCAGTACGTTACGTCACAATTGATAACTGATAAAGAGAATATATGACTTTTTTATTTTGAGATCGACTTTATCACTTGTTTTTTGGTTCACCCTTCGGGTTCACCAAAACAAGTGATAAAATAGATCTCAAAATAAAAAAGTCATATATTATATATATATCAATATTCCTGGATTGGAAAGAAATTAATGCATTTTTGAGTATTCATGAAATTTGTGGATTTGAAAAATACATTATTTAAGTTTGTAAAAGTTAAAAAGAATATAGACAATTACTTAATTGATGGACCCAAATTAAATTTCATGTTTGCCTGACCCACAAAATATATTACTTTCACAGAATATCTTTGTTAAAGTAATTCATTTGTAAGGCTTAGTTATAACATTGATTAAATTGTTATTATTGTGTTTTTTAGAGTGTGAAAATTTATCTGGTTACTGATTTAACCAAAGGGTACGAGCCTCAATTAGTGAAGACTTTACATGATTGTCATAAAGATTGGATAACTGCCTGCCAATGGTCAAATCTGGCAGATTACTTGGTAAGTGGGGGTATTTCAGCATTACGGAGGGGGTTCTGATTAACCAAAGGGTATGAGCCTCAGTTAGTGAAGACTTTACATGATTGTCATAAAGACTGGATAACTGGCTGTCAATGGTCAAATCTGGCAGATTACTTGGTAAGTGGGGGTATTTTAGCATTAGGGAGGGGGTTCTGATTAACCAAAGGGTTTGAGCCACAGTTGGAGAAGACTTTACATGATTGTCATAAAAACTGGATAACTAGCTGCCAATGGTCAAATCTGGCTGATTTCTTGGTAAGTGGGGGTATTTCAACATTAGGGAGGGGGTTCTGATTAACCAAATGGTATCAGTTACAGTTGGTGAAGACTTTACATGATTGTCATAAAGACTGGATAACTGGCTGTAATGGTTAAATATGGCTGATTACATTCATAGCATTGGGGTTAACCAAAGGATTTGAGTCTCAATAAAGGCATTACACCATTGTTACAGAAACTGAATAAGAGGCTGCAAGTGGTCAAATGTGGCTGATTATTTGGTAAAGGAGGATGCTAATGCACAATTGGGGGAGGGGATGAATATTGATTTAACAAATGGGTTTTAGCCACAGTAAGTGAAGATTTTAATAACTTTCACAAAGACTGGAAAACTGGCTGATAATGGTCAAATATGG
>CAXARO010000565.1:0-28885 GCA_963971305.1 Arcuatula senhousia | reverse complement strand
ACGTGTTGCATTATGCGTCATCAATGACCTAAATAATACATTATCATTTAAAGCGTGTATGTTGCAATTATTAATAAATCCCTGTCGCACATCTACTTCCTGTTTTTTTAAAAATACCAGTGATGTTATTCAAGGCATAAAATCAGGACGCTAGCCTACCAATAGTTAAATAAACAAAATTTAAAAAATAATTCTGGAAATTATAATCGCCCGCTTCAATAAATCAATAAAAATAAATAATAAATGAAAAATTTGTCGCCTGCCTGTTAAAATTGAATAAAAGATATTTTTAAAAACTGAACAACTTGCCGCTCACTCACTCCCTTTTTTTATATGTAATTGTCCAAACTCCAAAGAAGAAGTTATTAATTCTGTGTGGCCTAATGACAAATATTTGGACCAACAAATGGTCTTTAGTGTAAAAAACACAGCTTATTACTATGAAGTTCAGGTCTGTTTTTGGCACTTAATTTATGGTATAATTTTTTTAAATTGACTTTCAATCTTAAACTCATGTTTAATTTGTCAATAATTATTTTACCCCTGAAGAAGAGGGGGGGTCTGTTTTACCCTTGTCCGTCCACAACATAATTTCTGGCGCAGTTTCTAAGCAACTATATGACATAGAGATGCAGTTTTATCTTATAGTACCATATGGTTTATTTTGATTTTATGCTCATTTAACTTAATTAAAGTGCTCCTGACAGATGAAGTCCCTCATCATATTCCCATCAGCATCTGCTGGTTCCTGTATTGCAGGCTGCTCCTCCACAACAACTTCATCTCTGTTGATGATGTCGTTTCTTTCTATACCAATGTTGTGCAAAGTGGCACATGTCAAAACTGAGTACGCGCATCTATATGGGGCAAATCTTAAACCTCTGAGACATGGAAAACGTCGTTTTAAGTTGCCATATGTCTGCTCAATGACTACTCTGGATTTACAAAGTGCTTTGTTAAATCTCTCTTTACTTTTTGTGTTTGTAACTGTATACGGGGTCATGAAATACCTTTTACAGGCATTTCCAGAGTCTCCTAGTAGAATTCCAAGATAAGTACCTAAAATGTAATTATAATTGGTATGTACCATACAATTATATTTAGTATATAAATGTCATTATTTCCTGAGCACATAGCTGTGAGGATTGACTGAAACACTGAAAGCATAGACTGGTAATATTATGGCTTTTTTAATGAGAACTATAAATCTTGTTTTTTTTACTGCCTGCTGACTGATAAAACGCTGCAAAACATGGGAATAGAAACCCCTATTTTCAAGCCATTACAATACATGACTATTGCCTGATGATGGCTGAAATGCTGCAAAACAAAAAAAAATGGCTAATATTTTCTATTGACTGCAAAACAATTTGGACTTGTCAAATTATTGCAGAGTAGTTTTAACCAAAAAATAAACTGACCATTCTCAAAATAACGTTGAAGGTGGCTTGTCCTAAAGATTCTTGAGTCGTGCACTGAACCAGGCCAGTTGGCATTCACACTTGTAATCTTAAAATTGGCGTTGCATGTCATCTGAAATATATATTTCAAATCTATTACATTTTCTAGTAGATAACAATTCTATCCCTACATGATTGGTAGCCAGATTATTAATAAACAATTATTTGATCAGTTTTACATGTATTTTTCATGTCTATTTGGTTCAGAAATGTATTAATTAGATATTTCTTTTAAATTTAAACTTAGGACTGGGAAAGTGTATACTGACTACAGTCAGTGACTTAAGTTTGTTAATGGCCAAACTAGTTTTAAATATTAACATGCATACTTGTGATATAATTGATTTATATAATATAGCTCTGAAAAGACTAACATTGCAAATAATGTACAGTGGATTCCACTTAATTGACTAACTCTTATTAAAATAATCCTCTTAGTTAAATAAGTTTCTAAAACACCAAACACTTTCCTATACTTTAAATGATAAACATTTCATTTAATTGCATTGAAAAACCACCTTGATACCTGTCAAAATCATGTTTTCCTAACATGAGGTGGTTGATAAAAGTTATCAAAACATGTTTTTATAACCTTCATTTATGTCACATTTATTTTATAAGCATTATATTATAATAAAGGTGTCAACTGACTTCTAATTACTCAACACACTTGATAGTTGGACAAAATTATATAAGTTCTTTGTACTTTCTGTTTAAAAATGACATTTCACTTTATGGGTCATTTGCTTAATTGCATAAATTTGAATGAATTTTGTTATTGTAATAAGTGGAATCCACTTTATGATTAAAAATTGGTGAGTTGATGGGTAGGGATAAGATAAATTTAAGCATATTCTATTTAATTATATAATGATTTTATGTGCTGTTTAAATGATGGTCGGATTTCAAAAAGCAAAAAATTGTTAAAAGAAATGTAAATGTTGAGTAGGAATATAAGTTTGTTATCATTTTCATAGCAACTACCTTTGACAGTCTCTTAATTTTGATACAGAGTATTTGCATCAGCTTCCATAACAAGGGATTTAATTTGGGGTCTGTCACTCATATACTTCCTGTTTACAAACTTTTTAATGTTTGATTTGAATGTTCAATAATAACAATTTTTCTGACCATTGATCTCAGTAACTACTTTTCAGGGACTTGCAAATTAGTATGCCGCATGAGGTCCAATATTTAAAGTATTATGACTGAGATATATGTGTCTCAGTTATATATTCCTGTTTTGGGAGATCTGACCATTGAACAATTGATTAACTGAAACCAAACTGTGTATTAAGTGAATGGTACCCTTTTCTATTGACAAAATCTTGCTCATTTTCTGACGGGGCCTGGATCCTAATGAATGTTCCGTCCACTGCTCCAACTACATTAGGAAAGCCTTTCAAATAAAGTGACAAGCTATCAATATGTGTACAATTAATTTTATGCCTCAGTCTTAGCATTAATACTTGCAACTGAAGGTGAGCTTCAATTTTGATAGATTATTATGTATTATTATGTTTGTATAGGCATGAGCCATTTTAACTTAGGACTATTAAAATATCATCATTGTTCCTAACCGCAAAGCAACAGAGGTACCTAGTAATGATCTTTGTCCGTTCTCGTGTCTGAACGTCACACTCTTGTGAGGACAACTCCTCTGAGATGGCTGAACAGATTTTTGTTTGGATTTCACAAGTGAAAATCAGGTTTACATAATGGTGAATGTTGGGCAGGCTGGGAAAAATACTTTCATAACAGTTTTCTCAGCAACTTCTAATAACAGCCTCCTGACATTTAGTATGCAGCATCAGCATATGCTTCCAAAATGTGGGATTTGAGTTCAGGTCTGTGGGATTAAGTTTGATCACCTATTTGTGTTAATCAAACGCACTATATTGGTATGCAGCTTCAGTATGGGCTCCCATAATATTCAAACTAGCTGTTAAGAAAATCTGGCCATTTCTGTCTTTAACCCATTTTTGGCTGGATTTCACTAGTGAAAATTCTGGTTTTATAATGGTGATTTGCGGATAGGGAAAATACTTTCGTAACAGTTTTCTCAGTAACAACTAATCACAACCTCTTGATAATTAGGGCCCTGCATCAAAGATGCAGACGCCCTATAGTTTTCACTTCATCCGTCTGTCCGTCAACAATTCTTGTGAACACTAAAACTCAAAAACTATTTACAACACAGTATTCAAATTTTGTATAGGTACTTAGTAGCATACATGTATCATTATTTGCATATTAAAATTTCATGAAAAAAATTTAAAACTTCATTTTTTATTGAAAATCACAGATTTTGAGAATTGTACTTTGTAAACACTTTTAACTCAAAAACTATTAGCAATACGGTTATGAAATTTTGTACATCTGCTGATTTGCATATTAAAATTTTGTGCAAATCTTTTTAATATTTCTGGAAAAACTTCATTTTTCACAGATTTTGAGAATAGGAATTTTTGAACAATTTAATTCAAATGCTATTAACAATTTAGCTCTGAAGTTTCATAAACATTCCATGGAGTATGCCTTAGTGGTTATAATCAAAGTTTGTAAATTATTTGCCGCGGGGCCCTTTCTGACTTTGTCAGCATTCTAGTTGGTATGCTGCATCAGCATGAGCTCCCATAATGTGGGATTCCATTTCATGTTTGTCGCTCACCTACTTCCTGTTAACCATACTTGGTTAATTTTTGACATTAATGTTCAACAATTGAAAGTTTTCATAACAGTTTTCTCAGCATTTACTAATCACAGCCTCTTGATATTTGGTATGTAGCATCAGGGTGGGGTCCCATAATGTGGGATTCAATTTCAGGTCTGTCGCTCATCTGCTTCCTGTTTAATTGAGTGAGTGAGTGAGTTGGTGTTTTACACAGAGCAACCAAGTGAGTACCCTAGGTGGCTGAATAGGGTGGCCCTCGTCCGCGGGGGTTGTCAGGTCTATAATACGGAAACCCTGACTGCCGACTATAGTGGGCCAACGTGTGTGGAGAGTGCCACGCTTCATCCACGTAAAAGGCCCATTTGTGGACCGCCAAGTAGTGCACCACATATGCTATATATTCTGCCCCTACCCACCTCTCCCTTTTTCCTGTGGTTCTTCAAAAATTACCGGTTTCATTTATCATCATTTTTTCATGTTCAGTTTATCATCCTTTTCATGTTCATCGCCTGTAAATAACCTATATAGCGTTGCACGGGCGTAAAACACCAAAAAGGCCACAGTCCACCAGCTATGGGAGCATGCCAGAGATTTGCTACATTTCTCTCAGAAATGTGAAGTGTTCCTGGATAATTATCAGGGTCTCCGTAAGCTGTGCGGAATGGCTGGGTGGACTCCCCGAGGTCTTTTTATCTACACCCCGTGAACTTTCCTGCTTTATTGTGTTACTGGAGGGTAGCTGCGGCACTGTTACCTAGTTTGTCGGAGGAACAGCGTAGGAGATTGAGAGTCATTCCATTACCATCTATGGAGGCTACTACCCAGGTTGCTCCGGGGGTAAAGGTTAAAGTGGCAACTCCAGTTGTGACTGGGATGGCGTTAAAAGACAACGAGGCCAATGGCCGTACCAAGGATGATTACTGGGTATACGTGAAAGACTACCCTGATTTAGTGAAACTGGTGGATCGCCTTTGCCCAGATCCGGAGAAGGAATTTCCCCAGCTGCTGAGCTGGGGCATATACCTGTATATTAAATAGATTTGCAACTTGTTAATTGTCCAGTATATGTGTGAAAATATCACTGGTTTATAAATGAGAGTTTTTTTTTTATTTTTCTAACTGCTTTTATACCTTTCTATGGAATTAATCAGCATAATTGCATTAAACAGAGAAAAGATTAAGGAATATCTGTGTGAAAAAAATCATTTAATTTGGTTGAGGAATTAACTTTTTAAATCTTTATGAAAATTTTGTAAAATATTGTATTTATGTGAAAACTGGGGTAGTATGGACCAAAGGTTATAAAAGTTACTTTAACACATATAAAATCTCAAAACATTTAAGAATGGCTGTAAAAAAAGAATCATGTAAAAATCTTAAATGGTTTTTGAGATATTACAGTATAAAATTGTATATTTCAAATTGGTGTTTTGTACGAAATCTCGTTTATTTGCATGAAATATTGTGAGATTTCACCAATTTGCAAATCTATTTAATATACAGGTCTATGGCTGGGGTGATCTCAGAATTGACTCTGATTCTGACTTACAGAAGGTGCCAGAGGGCAGTGTACTCTGGGTATATAAGGCAGGGACGGACACAGACTGACGGACGAGCAATCAATTGGTTGGTACCTTCACTTCTTACTCCGCAGTCTTTTGGGTTAATTAATCAGTAGTTTTTGTAGCTTTTAAATATGGCTTTTATAGTTTTATATAATTATCCTCTGCTAGTTCAGGGACCCCTTAATGTGGGTACATTTTCAAGTACATTAAAAAATGATACTTTTCATTCAATTTGGTGAAAAGCCATAGATAACTATTATTTTATATAATTTTTCTCAATTTTAATACCCCATCAACTTTGTTGCGGGTTATATAGTTTTTAGGGTCTGTTTGTTCGGCCATTCGTCAGCCCGTCTGTTCATCCATCACATTTTACATTTTCTTAATTTTCTCGGGAACTATTACAAATCGGAACCCGTGCGGGTTGTAAGTCTAGTCTTTATTGAATTGCCAGTTTATTCTATTTATTGGTGGAATAAGTTCAGGAAACATTTGAATCCAGAACAGTTTTGTGATGATGATCAAATTTTGCACGAGCAAATTGCTACGTTAAATAATTTAATTCGTGATTTTAATCGATTGTTACATGAACATTCCCCGCAATTATCAAATGACCTTGTAAAATCTAGAAAACAAGAGAAAAGGACAAATTAATTTTGTAGTTACTACTTTTGTGCTTATATGGACGGTGCTCGTCCGGGACCTGACTTTTCTCAGTGTTGGATTTTGTTGAACAAGAAGTAGGTGAGTGACAGACCTGAACACCAATCCCATGTTATGGAACCCCATGCTGATGCTGTAGACCAAATATCATTGGCTGTGATTAGTAGTTTATGACACAACTAGTACAAAATATTTTTTTTCTTTCACTTTGTGAAATCTGGCCATTTCTGATGAAATAAATAGATTAATGATCCATCTTATACAATGGCATGTTAAACAAACTCTGTCCTTGTTGATCCTTTGCTTCTGTTTGATTTTTTTACACTTCCATCTTCATTGACCTAGTGATTAACCTTCTTTACCTTAAGTCTGGTTCCTACACAATATTCATGGTCATTAGATCTCCCCCTTCTATTGACAATTAATGGGACTTGCTTTCTTTTATAATTTTGTATATTAAAGTCATGAAAGTAACATATATCCCGAACATTTCAAGAGATTTCAGCATGCTTTGTGTTTTCTTCTCGGGAAGACATGCAAACCTATCGCTCTGTACAAACAGCTGAATATCATTGATACTTGTTACAATTGTTTGCTCAATTGACTCCAGTACTGGTTCAATAGGTTTTGGCATTTCATCTGTAGAAACATGCATGTACAAGACGGGTTGAATCATATCCACCACCAATAAACAAAAACATTTAACCCCATGACTATTCGCAAAGCACGAACACGAACACGTACGTCACCTTTTACTGACAGTACTTCAATTTGATTTTGGTCTTTAACGTAATAGTAGTTGCCGTTAGAATATACCCATTTAGCTTGCTCGTGTCTTTCCTTTTCAATCTCAATACCTCTTGATGCAGCAATGATTAAGGCCAGGTGGACATGTTTGCAAAACCCTAAAATTGATGCATATAGATTTATAAAAATGACGATTCAAGAAATATATTATTTTTACATATGTTACATGGTAAATTTGCTGTTTCTTATTCACGCTATACTAGACCATTATCTGACCAAGCAATAAACATTGTGTCTTTTGCAATCTTTTAGATTGGTAGGTTACACTTATAATAAGATTGAAATTCAAATTGAAATTTGGCCAGATGAGAAATTCATGTCTTTTCGGATCTCTTATATTATTACTGATAGATAATACCTCCTTGAGTTGATGCTGGACAAGTGCAGGAACATGTTAAACAGTCAACTTCACAATAAGTACTTTCTGAAGTTCGTGATGGAATAGTCCGAGATTGCTCTGACGTCCTCGGGCATTTTTTCCAGCAAGCTGGTGCCGTGGGACGTCAGAGCTCTTTCCATATCAAAAACACGGGATTTAGCACAACAGTTTTGTTGTGCACTTCCGAGATAAATTAAGCAACTTTATCATCATTGTTGCATATATATTTTGGTCTCAAATGGAACATTTGGTTATTTAGAATAAAAATGCAACATATTTAAAAAAAAAAATCTTGAATAAGTAAAATAATCTAAAATTTGAACATTACTTTGCTGATCTTGAACTTGATGAAATTTATTAAGTTCAAGATCAGCTCTTAATATTTTCTTATTTTTCTGAATGCTAGTAGTGATAACATTGAAAGTAGTAATTTAGTCTTGTTTTACATCTCCCATTTAACAAAGAGTTATTTTTACATTTACAGTAGAAAGCATTCGTTAAAATCCCGTGTTTTTGATATGGAAGGAGCTCTGACGTCCCACGGCACCAGCTTGCTGGAAAAAATGCCGAGGACGTCAGAGCAATCTCGGACTAGGCACCAGCTTGCTGGAAAAAATGCCGAGGACGTCAGAGCAATCTCGGACTAGTGATGGAATTAAACATTCAGTAGATGAAATCCACTGAATTTTATTTCCCAATCCATGTTGCAACATATTTTCTGCCATGGCTCTTCCTCGTTTCTCTATAACTGTCCTCAAATTTTTCATTCTCCCATGTTTCGAAAGTGCATCCATGTAGCTGTAAGAATGAAATTTACCTTAAGTATGGTTCCAACATCTTGGATAAAGCTATCGACTCAAGTTTCCCGGGTGACACGATCCAAGGCTTTGGAGCACAGGTCAAGACGCAAGAATGACCTTATACATTTGGTACTTACATACCACCCTCATAACATCGTTATACGGAACATTCTGTTGCGCAATTTCAAGTCCATCGTCTTGACGGACGAACACATGTCGACAGTGTTCGACTCGCCACCCCTGACTGCTTTTCGCAAAGGTAAGAGTTTGAGGCAACATCTTGTCTCCAATTCATTTGACAAATCCAAGAGACGTCCTCGCTCTGACTTTTCAGGCTCAGCCCACAGAGCGACCAAGTGTGTACCCTAGGTGGCTGAATAGGGTAGCCCTCGTCTGCGGGGGTTGTCAGGTCTATAATACGGAAACCCTGACCGCCGACCATAGTGGGCCAACGTGTGTGGAGAATGCCACGCTTCATGCACGTAAAATACCCCTTTGTGGACCGCCAAGTAGTGCACCACATAGGCTAAATTTTCCGCCCCTACCCACTTCTCCCCTTTTCCTGTGGTTCTTCAAAATTTACCGTCCCTGTGTTTCCCACCCCATCCCATATTTCATATATCATCATCATTTCATGTTCATTGTATCATCATTTTCATGTTCATCGCCTGTAAATAACCTATATAGCGTTGCACGGGCGTAAAACACCAACTCACTCACCTGGGAGACTGAAGAGATAGTTCAACTAAATTGGCCCCTCCAACACCTTCAAGTTGAAGAACGGTTATACCTGCATCTCCGAAAATGTCATTTACGCCATCCGCTGTGCTAAGTGCCTTAAAATTTACGTAGGAGAAACCTATCGTAGACTGGGTGACAGATTTGCTGAACACAGGAGAAGTGTCCTCAATAGCTACAATAATGTAGCTCCTTTGTCATCTTTGATTGGCCGGAGCTACAATGCGGTCCCCTTACTCGTAACGGAGCAACGCCGAAAGGGAAATCACACCGGGCGCAATTCAATCCAATAGACGTCAAATTTGGTATTAAAACATCGCATACAGTATTTTAATGACGAATTCGGTTTGAATTTTCCAACATTAGCACAGTTTAAAATTTTTTTGTGAAAATATAAATTTTTGAAGGATCTAGATCCTGAACTAACTTTATAATGAAGTTCAGGATCAGAATTTTGAAATTGTTGGTTTTCTAACACATTATTATTACTATGACTTTTGACCAAAATTTGTATAATCTCAATGTTATTCAGAGTGTTATTGGTATTTTCGAACCATCTTTAAGCTTTGTTTGAGTCGAAGAAAGAAATTCGATTAGCCCCATTACGAGTAATGGGACCGCATTGTAGCTCTGCCCAATCAAAGATGACAAAGGAGCTACATTATTGTAGCTATGTTCTCAAATGCGACTATTGTCCAGTCGGCCAGCACTTTTTCATTGCCAAACCATAGCGTCCAGGATATGCAGGTGACCGTTCGCCTTGAAACATGCACCGGCGAAAAACAAAGACAGTTTCTTGAGCAAAGAATAATCAACTTTGGGTCCATAGGACTTGTACACAAAATATGATATATTGTTTTTAATATTACTTAACGATATATAATAACAGTCTGCCGAACCAAGTCATCTTTACAGGAAAAATAACTAACAAACAAACAAACAAAAACATATATTCCGTGTATATACTTCACAAATACTTCCTTAGATACCATACTTGTTATATGAACAAATTTAAGCTCTTTACACTAAATAACTTAGCTACTCAAAACTCACCTATACAGAACATAGCAATAAATATACCAGAAAATAAATTATTTTCTACATATTTTCTTAATATTGTATATATTGTCTTTATGACATGTATGCAATGTCTGCACATGGTAAGCAAACTTCTCTTCGAACCCGCTCGACCTTTCGATGGGACGGGAATTTCAGGTTCCTATGGGAAATTATTTATAAACAAATATATCCCTACCATATGCCCAAACTCTCTGAACAAATTTACAAGAATGGTTATGTTAGTAAGATAAGATACAAAATCAAATAAACTGGTGGGAATATTTCAAAATAAGGGATATAAATCGAGGGTCGAATGGGAAACGTATCAAAATTTTAAGACATAGTTGTCGAATGAATAAACTACTAACACCAAACAAACGGAAGTTGCCAAGGCTGTAGAGAGATCGTTGTAAATCCATCATCTGAAGTTTAACCATATCTGACAGCATATTAATAAGAGCGGAGTCGACTGAGGTTTCCAGTTTATGTCGATCTTCATAATATTGTGTATGGATTCGGCATTATTGTTTGTCCATTTGTTTTTCGAATAAAGTCCATTTTCTAGATTCTGAAAATTCAATAGCAGTTTCGGTTTCAGTGATTTATTGAAATAGGTATAAAAGTTTGTGTTGCTATCGGATTCCTTTGACATCAACAGAGCACATCTTTCCTCAAATTCGTAAAGGTCTTTAGCATTTAAAATTCCTTCGTGTCCAAATATTGTGTCGAGAACGCTTGTCCTTTCGATACTCGATGCACCAATCTTATTTTTCAGATAATCGGAAACATTGTCTTTCAAGTGTTTGTACATAAGGACCTCTTTGCTTGCGGAAAAACTGTATCTATCGCTTTTGTTAATGCTTTTTCATCGTCACTGCCTATCTGGATGGAGGTTGGTAATATCAAACAATGTCTGAAACTTGAGATGTTAGTTTTGCCTGAACATGTGATAAAAAGTAATGGTACTTGTCGTAACCAGCTTCCTTGTGAAGAAAGATCGGGCCTATGAAGATTGGGTGGTCAAGCGAGTCTTTTCTCACAACTTTGGGGTTTTTGTAGACAATTGACGTGACATAAAAGCAGCCTAAATTAAAAGTTCTATCGATCCCAACTCGCGGATTTTCAGCATTTTCTACGAATTTAACGAAGTCTATCATTTGCTGTTCACTATAACATATAATAGATGGAATTTGTCCTTTAGTGTGCTCAACTTTCTGTACGAAGTCATTCTCACTTAGCATACTAAGAACTGACAATACTTCATCGGCTACGTTGTTGGTCGCCAATGGTGATGACTTTTTCTTGTAATAGTTCTTAAGGTCGCGAAGTTGCTGCATATTTTCGGGGCGTTGGCTTCGTCTTCTATAACCATCTCTTTGTATACTTGTCTCGTTTTTTTAATCAACAATTCTTTTGCAGCTTTCTCCAGAGTTTCGGAGTTGGTTCGCTTGTAGGGAGCTGTCTCTTTCTTAGCATTACCATGTACAGTTTCCATTTCTTTGGCGATACCAATATACTCAACGACAGCAATGTTTGTAATATCTTTATTTGTTGAGGAGGAAAACCAAGTCACGCGTTTTTTGTAGTCACTTTGGCGTTTACGAGTAGTGTAGTATCTATTCATTACAACGATGTCGGATTCTTCTGGTTTTGGCGTTAAAGGTGTGAACGACCTTTTCTTTCCTTCTGGTACACAATAAACGTCTTTCTTTTTGTACACACACTTAAAGCCAGAACTAATGATAAAATAAGATTTCACCGTGGTACCTTTGGTAGAGTCCCATGACCCCATATCGTCACAGAATCTGTTGTACTTATTGGACGCTTTGCGCTCTTTGTTGGTAACGTTGTTCACTAGTGTATAACAGTTGTTTTTGCGACCTAAAGGTATCGACTCTGGGACGGTTTCAATGTCTGCGACTGTGATAATATTGTAAATGTTATATGAAGATAAACCACCAGGCGGTAATGGAGTCATATTCTGGTTTGTTGTTGATTCTGGATCTATAGTGTTGTCCGATACTGAATGGTCGGAAACGGAAATTTCTTCACAAAAGCTATCGTCAACTATACTGGAAGTACTCAAGACTTTGGGTTTATACATTGATGACGATGGAGGGATCGTTGATTTAGGTACTGGCGATTTAGGTAAAGATTTAGAAGACGTAACCTTGGTATTGAAATTCATAGTCGGCAGTGGTGGAAAGTTTTCATCGTCCAATGGCGGAGATGGTGGCATTGGCGGTGTAAGCGGTGGTGAAGGCATGCTAAGCGATGAAATGTTGAAGAATTTTATAACAGTAACAAAATGGTCTGGTACCCACATCTTTTTGTTATCAGGGAAAGCGGAACGTGTCCATAAAACAGTGACTCGGTCACAGTCAGACTTGTTCTTGGATACGCAACTACATTTAGAATCTTGTATGACATGTCAAAAGAACCATTTACAGGTAGGTAGACTGACTCTATTGGAATCCCAATAACTTCGGCTAGTGCATACAGGGTCCAGATGGAAGACCAACCATTTGCCTTAGCACAATCAAGAGCTGAAGAAGCGTAGTTCGGAGAACCCACATAAACGACTTGCTGCTGGAATGGACATGTTTAAATCTTTACGGTGAGTGAGTGAGTGAGTTGGTGTTTTACGCCCGTGCAACGCTATATAGGTTATTTACAGGCGATGAACATGAAAAGGATGATAAAATGAACATGAGATGATGATGATAAATGAAATATGGGGATGGGGTGGGACACAAAGGACCGGTAAATTTTGAAGAACCACAGGAAAAAGGGGAGAGGTGGGTAGGGGCGGAAAATTTAGCCTATGTGGTGCACTACTTGGCGGTCCACAAAGGGGTCTTTTACGTGCATGAAGCGTGGCACTCTTCAAACACGTTGGCCCACTATGGTCGGCGGTCAGGGTTTCCGTATTATAGACCTGACAACCCCCGCGGACGAGGGCCACCCTATTCAACCACCTAGGGTACACACTTGGTCGCTCTGTGGGCTGAGCACTGACCCGACATCAGAATCCCAAGACCCTTAGTCGCCTCTTACGACAAGCTAGGCTCTGCTGCGGGCCTATTCGCCACCCGGGCCCCGCACGGGACAAATCTTTACGGATAACCATTTCTATACAGGTTCGGACTCTAAGTTCAGTGGCTAATTTTTCTGTACCACAGAGTGCTAACGACACAGAGTTGAAAAGACAACTACCATTACCGGACACCTTGTAGGGAACACCGATGTCTTCCATGTTGCAATTGGCTAGGTAGGTTTGAGAAATAGGATCTACGACTGAAGGACTAGAGCAGTGTGTTGGTTGTTTGAAAGGTGATATGTTGGTCTTTTCTCTGCTTACAACATCATTCAAATGAAGAAAACCATACTTGCAAGCCTAAAAAATAAAAACATATTGATGATATGCAATACATGTTCAACTGCTTTAATTATCATCAGATGAGTTATATATGCTTTAAAATGAAACTCGTATTTTGCTTTTACAGGTACATATATATTTCACAGATGGACAGACCGTACACACCAAGTTATTCAATATAAAGTTCGTTTAAATTGCAGTAATTCTTTAGTAGGTTAAAAACAAAAAGGGGCTTTGACAGATGGACAGACAGTCACATAGTTATTATTTTTTGTTTGTCAGTACGTGCTTATATTTTCTCGTTTTTACATTTTCCAAAAATGATTACTGATTAATGATTTCATTGCAAAAAAAATAATGACACCAAGGTTCATTTAACAGAGTGAAACGTAACAATTTAAATGGAAATGGGCAAATAATTCCAAATCGTTTTTTTTGTGATTTTTTTTTGCATTGACCCGTTGTATAAAAAAAAACAAATATGAGGCGAAGATTTTTTAATGCCTTTATCAATTTGATTACTGATTTAAAATGTTAACTTTTTAGCTCACCTGGACCGAAGGTCCATGTGAGCTATTGCCATCACTTGGCGTCCGTCGTCGTCGTCGTCGTCGTTAACTTTTCTTTAAACTTCTTCTCCTCGGAAACGGCTGCACAGATTTAAACCAAAATTGGTCTGGTGGTACTTTAGGGTATCCTCCACAGAACTGATGTGGGGATTTTCGATTCGTCAAAAAACATGGCCGCTGTTGCTAAAAATAGCCCAGGGGGGTCAGACTACTGTTTTTGGCTTGTAAATCAAAAAGTATAAGAGATAGATGAAATCTGATGCCACCCTACTGCTTCAGCATCAAAAGCTCTACAAAAGTCTTCATATGGTCGAAGTTGTCAGATGACTTCTTATGGGGGTTACAGCCCTTTAAAGGTGAAAAATGCGTTTTTTTCATGTTTTTGCCCTATAGTATGAAACATATTGCAGATAGAGAAAAGCTGTTGCTTGCTTAAATGTTCAGCTCATTTAGCTCTACAAAAGTCTTCATAGGGTCGAAGTTGTCAGATGTTTCCTTATAGGAGTTACGGCCCCTAAAATAACTTTTTTTTCATGTTTTTGGCCTATGAAATGAAAACTATTGCAGATAGAGAGAATCTGTTGCTTGCTTAAATGTTCAGCTCATTTAGCTCTACAAAAGTCTTCATAGGGTCGAAGTTGTCAGAGTCCCGTGCGGGGCCCGGGTGGCGAATAGGCCCGCAGCAGAGCCTAGCTTGTCGTAAGAGGCGACTAAGGGTCTTGGGATTCTGACGTCGGGTCAGTGCTCAGCCCACAGAGCGACCAAGTGTGTACCCTAGGTGGCTGAATAGGGTAGCCCTCGTCCGCGGGGGTTGTCAGGTCTATAATACGGAAACCCTGACCGCCGACCATAGTGGGCCAACGTGTGTGGAGAATGCCACGCTTCATGCACGTAAAAGACCCCTTTGTGGACCGCCAAGTAGTGCACCATATAGGCTAAATTTTTCGCCCCTACCCACTTCTCCCCTTTTCCTGTGGTTCTTCAAAATTTACCGTCCCTGTGTTTCCCACCCCATCCCATATTTCATATATCATCATCATTTCATGTTCATTGTATCATCCTTTTCATGTTCATCGCCTGTAAATAACCTATATAGCGTTTGCACGGGCGTAAAACACCAACTCACTCACTCACTCACGAAGTTGTCAGATGATCCCTTATAGGGGTTACGGCTCCTAAAATAATGTTTTTTCATGTTTTTGGCCTATGGAATGAAAACTATTGCAGATAGAGAAAATCTGTTACTTGCTTAAATGTTGAGTTCATTTAGCTCTACAAAAGTCTTCAAAGGATGGAAGTTGTCAGATGATCTCTTTTAGGGGTTAAGGCCCCTAAAATAACATTTTTAGCTCACATGGACCTTCGGATATTGCCATCACTTGGAGTGCGTCCTCGTCGTCGTTAACTTTTCTTCAAACTTCTTTTCCTCTGAAACAGCTGCACAATTCACACCATATTTGGTCTGGTGATACTTTAGGGTATCCTCCACAGAACTGATGTGGAGATTTTTGATTGGTTAAAAAACATTGATAAAAGGTTTTATCACCATGCAGATTAATAATACACATTTATTTTCCACCCAGCTCATTATCAAAGACAATAACATGTAATATGATTTTATCTATCAGCCTTTGGATTGAAATCCTCAAAATCGTCCCCCCTCCCCCTCAGTTCTATTTTTAGCATTGGTGGGCATTTTGGTTGGTTGGGTTGAATTTGGTAAAAAAAAAAAAAAAAAAAACCTTTGAACATGCTTACAAAGACGTTCCCTTTCTCTTCATTGTCGGCAGTGATTGTTTTATTGCTTTATTATTTTTTTCTGACAAAGATTAAACATGGAGCAGTTTAAGATATCTAATATAAAATTTGGAATATTCATGAAAGGATTGTTAATAAATGACCCTACAAATGTTTGATTTAATAGTGATTTGGACACTGAATTTTATTTTTAGATTTTCTTTAATAGAATTATCATATTTCATAAATATTGAATGTTGGTTAGAGATTTATTAGATTATTCCACAGATAAAGAAGTTTGTTGTATAGGTTCAGGTTCGGGTTTGTATACAGGGTTTTAGGCTGCTCTTTCTCTGTGGGCGCCATTTTGATGAAAATTATGTAAGTGATATGTGTGATGATTTATGCCCAACTTCAACCAAAATACGAAGAAATAATGTTAAAGAGAGCTCAAAAATTTCATTCTGATGTAATTTGTGCAGGTTTAACCTGTGATTATCTCAAGTCAAATGGAAAACTGATCATGATCCTTGTCCATGTTGTCAAAGCTTTTGTTTGTCCTTGTCTGCTATCTTTTTTTTGTTTTATGTCCAGAAATGGGTCTTTCTTTGATAATCTAGGGATTTGTTAGAATCTTATGTATTGTATATTTAGTCTTGGGCCAATGCAAGACAGCGAGCAGTGACCTCTGGTCATGTTGAAGACTGCTAGCTGTTTTTAAATTGCCGTTATTATGTTGGTTGTGTCGCATACACTTATTCCACATCTCTTTATCGTCTATGACACCGTCAACAACAAACAAACAAACAAAATATGTACTATAATAGAACGGATCATTTTCAAATAAGCTCTTTGGGTTCCAACATTTGATTTTATCGGTTGCCGTTTCTGGAATAACATTAATCATAATTTTTTTTTGAAATCCCAATTGTATTGTTAATATGAGAAATAAAAGTTATTACATGGCAATGCACAAAAATTGAATGGTTCTACCAAAATGAAAATATGTTAATTTCTTAAAATTTAATGTCATTAGATGAATTGTGATGTCATACATGTAAATGGTGATTTAAGTTTGGCTCGCATTGTGGTCAAGGTTTCAATTGTTCTTTATGTCCTATACTATATCAACTAATCATAATCATTTATCAAATGCTCCAGTCCATGAAAATTGACTTTCAGTTTGCGTTGAAATCTTTTTTCATCAACTATACAATTAACATGTACACATGTAATGGTAGAACTCTGTCTCTCATTAAAAACTTACTATGAAGGTTGGCACAACAAAAGATGTTATTGCCGCTGTTATAATTTATGAATTTATCAACTGCCATTGCTGTACATGTATTGTCTCGTAAAAGCAGACAGGTACATTGTAATTAAGGCCATAATATAAAAAATAATTCCTAGATTATCATCCAACTTATTGAAAAAATTTGAGCAGGTTTTATATGCATTGTAGATTCAAGATTCAAGATTCAAGATTTTATTTGACCAATCAGGGGCCCTCAAAGGGGCAATGACGTTACAACATAAATTGATTTTCACAATGAATGACTAATTGTATAAAGGTTATATATATATATGTGTGTGTTTTAACTGAACAATGGTATCATGACTCATGTGTATAATGCAATACAAGTATTATTGAAAATAATATATAGGTAGGGGTTTCATATAGTGGGATGCATTTCCTGCTCTGTCGCTTACCTACTTCCTGTTTAGCGAGCAGACTTGGAATTTTTGCCGATGGCGGGGGCCCCAGGAATTCTGTTCTTGTTTGAATAGGTAAAAAATAGTTCACCCCACCACCATATAATAATATATATATTTATATTATATCTAATGAAAAGACTGATCTTTTGATACTATACAGGGTCTTGGGTAGTCCTGGGGGTCATGGCCCGCCCCCTTTCTTATTCACACCCTTTTACAATATATATTATTATTCACCATGAAAAGACTAATCAATTGATACTATAAAATAACAAATTCTTAATAACTTGAAAACTGTTCAGATCCCCACCCTATAATAGTATATATTATTACTCCTTGTTAAAAGGGTATTCATTTTGTACTAAAGGGGGTCACAAGGGGAGGGATTTTGCCCCCCTAAAATAACAAAATTCAAGATGTTGAGATCTCCAACCTATAACCATATATATTGATATTCTTTATGAAAAGACTAAAGGGGTATGTTAATTTTTGGGAAACTTGTTTTGGAGAATAGTAACAGTTCACTGTTACAATTATTTCTTGTTAAACTTATATTAAGTTTTTGTGGATGCTAGAAAGGATTTTGTTCATTCATTACTATAGCTATGTAAATGGTTTAGGGAACTCAGATGTTTTTGGACCATAATCTCTTTTGTAAGATTTTAGCAGAAAATGTATTACTAGAAAAGTATAATAACTAGACATCCTATTAACATGATTAATGTACATGTACGACCCGTCCGATTTTAGTATGGACTGCCAATTGTAGCGTAAGGTGAAGTGTGCAAACACAACAATGAAAATTTATGTCGTCATGAACAAAGACAATCGTTAACAAAAACCACAAATCGTTACATTTGATTACATAAAAATACATTGATTGAATGAATGGGTCCTGCAAACATTCAATCTGATTGGATATTGATAAATGGGGGGTTTTCCTACTGTGACGATTTGCGGGTTTTGTTACCGATTGGCTTGTTCATGACGACGTAAATTTTCATTGTTGTGTTTGCACACTTCACTTTACGCTGCAATCGAAAGTCCATAGTTAAATCGGACGGGTTGTACATAGGCTTGAGGTTGTGATATAAGCAGTCAGCAGCATGCAATGCAAACCTTATTCTTATCTTTTGGTATTGAATTTCTAATTCAGTAACTTCAAAGATTTTCAATATGAGTTAAATAGGAAGATTAAAGTTAAATGACTATCTTATAATGTCAATAAGTATATGAGTTATGGTTTATGAAATTTAGGGATTTATAGAAAGCATATATGATACTGATTGTGTCAAAAGGCTGGAATTTACTTTAGTGTTTTCTTATGTTAATCTATAAGTTATATGCTTGTTTCTGTATATTTTAGTAATCAGTATGCCTAGAAAAGCAAATTGGAGAAGAAGTCTATTGATGAGTGGTGACAGAAACCCTCGATCAACAGAGAAGAGACTGACTGACTTGACTGGGGAATCTGGCCCCGGGAATACCTCTGGTGTTCACAACAACAGACCAAATGACTCTGACAGCCATATCCAGGTGGCGGGGGAAGCTGTCCTCCTTAACAACAGCTACCAAAACAAAAGTCAAATAGATTGTCAAAGAGATTGTCAAATAGATTGTCAAAGCAATAGTCAAAGAAATTGTCAAAGCAATAGTCAAAGTAATTCTCAAAAAGATTGTCAATACTCTTTTCAAAGCAATTCTGAAAGCATTTGTCTGACAAATTTGCATAGTCACTCTTACATCAGTGGAAATAGTCAAAGCAGTTTATATCAAGACAATTATAGCATATTTGATAATGTATTTTTGAAATTTGGAAGTTTTGATCAGTCTGATGCTCACTTTTCATCTGATAGTAGAGGAAACCAGTGTACATGTAATTGTTTAGTTTTCTTGGCTACAACATTTTTAAAAAACAGTCAGCATTTTGATTTGGACAATATTTTGAACGAAGGAGATAGAATTTATCTCGAAACTGTGCATAAGATGAAAGAAGAGGGCAGATTTCAAAATATGCTATTGACTTTAGATGAAGTCCCATCTCTCTTTAGAATCGGAAAAACAAGATAAGAATGGATAGAAAAGATGTCTTGTTTGGTTCTGCTGTTCAATTCAATCAAAGTAACGATTTCTTAACACTGGAAGAAGCTCTTGCTTTAGGATTTCAACATGCACCAACAACACTGGTTATGATTGGATCTATTTGCTCTGGAGTATACTTTGATAGTAGTACATATTTCTTCTTTGACTCACATTCACATGGCAGGTCTGGTTTATATGAACCTCATTCAGCATATGGTACATCTGTTTTGATTGGCTTTTCAAATTTACAGGGTTTAGTTAATTACATGTTCTCATACTATACAAGTATGAACATTGATTTACAATCACAATTTGAAATTCTACCTGCTAATTTTGTTGACATGGAAGATTCATCTGTGTTAAAAAGACAAATTCAAGATTATTTTCAGGACCAAAAGTCAAAAAAGAAAGTTTCTTCTACGGACAGCCAAACTCAGTCAAACACATTTGTAAAGCGCAAGGCTTACATGAAGACTTACATGAGCAAGAGAAGACAAAATCCTTCCATATATCAAAAGGGTGAGTGAGTGAGTGAGTTGGTGTTTTACGCCCGTGCAACGCTATATAGGTTATTTACAGGCGATGAACATGAAAAGGGTGATAAAATGAACATGAAACGATGTTGATAAATGAAATATGGGGGTGGGATGGGAAACAAAGGACCGGTAAATTTTGAAGAACCACAGGAAAAGGGGAGAAGTGGGTAGGGGCGGAAAATTTAGCCTATGTGGTGCACTACTGGGTGGTCCACAAAGGGGTCTTTTACGTGCATGGAGCGTGGCACTCTCCACACACGTTGGCCCACTATGGTCGGCGGTCAGGGTTTCCGTATTATAGACCTGACAACCCCCGCGGACGAGGGCCACCCTATTCAGCCACCTAGGGTACACACTTGGTCGCTCTGTGGGCTGAGCACTGACCCGACGTCAGAATCCCAAGACCCTTAGTCGCCTCTTACGACAAGCTAGGCTCTGCTGCGGGCCTATTCGCCACCCGGGCCCCGCACGGGACTATATCAAAAGGAGCTTGATGCTAAGAGAAAAGCTAGGGATGATGATGAAGTACGCCAAAAAGAGCTTGATGCCAAAAGAAAAACTAGAGAGGATAATGAAGTGAAACAAAAAGAAGCTGATAAAAAGAGATTGTCCAGGCAAGATACAAACAATAAAGCAAAAGAAAAGGAAGCCAGTTTAAAATCCAAGAGAAAAGCTAGGGATAACAATGAAGTACGACAAAAAGAGCTTGATGCCAAAAGAAAAACTAGAGAGGATGATGAGGTCAGACAAAAAGAGCTTGATGCCAAAAGAAAAGCTAGAGAGGATGATGAAGTCAGACAAAAAGAGCTTAATGCCAAGAGAAAAGTGAGAGCAGATTATAAAGTGAAGCAAAACGAAGCAGATAAAAAGAGATTGTCCAGGCAAGATACAAACAATAAAGCAAAAGAAAAGGAAACCAGTTTAAAATCCAAGAGAAAAGCAAGGGATAACAAAGAAGTATGGCAAAAAGAGCTTGATGCCAAAAGAAAAACTAGAGAGGATGATGAGGTCAGACAAAAAGAGCTTGATGCCAAAAGAAAAGCTAGAGAGGATGATGAGGTCAGACAAAAAGAGCTTGATGCCAAAAGAAAAGCTAGAGAGGAGGACTTATTCAAAGACAAAGAAAGATTGAGCAAGCAAGCAAGTAGATGTAGAGATCGTAACAAAATGAGAAATTATGATAGAATTTTTAAAGATCAGAAGAGACAACAAAAAGAATTTTCAAATCATGAAAAAGAATTAAAAAGGAAAAGACAATATGGAAGTTCACTCGAACAATGTATTGATTTATTTTTCAAGAAAATAGTTGAAGGTCCTACTTACATATGTACATCATGTACTCAGACCTGGTTTGGAGATTCAGTTGTTAATGCAAGTAAAATAAAAGAGACTGTAAATGTTGACTTAAAAAAATGCTTTACAGATAGAAAATCTGTGAGTGATATTGAATGGATCTGTCATACCTGCTTTGAATCTATTAAAAAAAAATAAAATACCAAAATTTTCCATTGCTAATAAAATGGGATTTCCTACTAAACCCACAGAATTGAATCTTTATCCTTTAGAGGAAAGATTATTATCTTTAAGAATACCATTTATGCAAATAAGAATGCTACCTAGAGGAGGTCAACTCTCAATCAGAGGAAATGTTGTTAATGTTCCAGTTGATGTTCAGCCAACAATTAGTTCACTTCCACATACTATTGCAACATCAGGTACAATAGCAGTCAAACTGAAGAAGAAACTTTCATACCAGAAATGTGACTTCAGTGAGAATGTTAGACCTTTTGCTGTGCTTTGCGCATTGCATTATTTGATGCAAAATAGTGAATTATATAAAGCCTCTGGTGTACAAATAGACCAAAACTGGATAAATAAAATAACTTCTGAACAAAATGTAGATGAATATGAAGATGCAAGACCTGACAGTGAAAATGAAGAAGCAAGAACTGACATGGCAAATGAAAATGTAAGAACTGAAAATGCAAATGCAGAAGATAATTTTGATGAAATCAACGAAGAAGAACTTCATGCAGGAAATACAGATACCTTATTAGATGAAGTACTGGATGAAACTAGCCAGACAGAAGGATCAGAATATGTGTTTGCTCCAGGTGAAGGACAGAGACCTTTAAGTTTGTACAATGATACTGATGCTGAATACTTAGCATTTCCATCTATATTTTGTGGTAAAAAAAGACCTGATAACAAGGAGAGATTAGTGCCTGTACATTATACAGATATTGTCAAATGGGAATTAAGATCTGCAGATAGAAGAGCAGCACAGTCAATCCCTAATTTGTTCTTTAAGTTGAAGAAAATACAAATGAAGCATATTAGTGATAGAGTCAACCTAGCCATGCGCAGATGCAAATCAGAAGGAAAGAAATGGACAGTTAAAGATTTTTTGAACCCCTCAACAGTAAATGATATAGTGAAGTTAGATGAAGGGTACTACATTTTTAGATCTCTAAGAAATTCTCCAGTTTACCTTGAAAAGAGAAAGAAAGATGTGTTTGCCATGATAAGGCAATTAGGCCTGCCAACCTGGTTGGGTTCATTCTCTTCTGCAGATACCAATTGGAAAGATCTGCTAAGAATTCTTGGAATATTGAATGATGGTAAAGAATATACAGATGAAGAGGTTGACACAATGGATTGGAATACAAAATCAAAGTTGGTACAAAAAGACCCTATCACATGCTCTAGATACTTTGATTATCGTGTACAACAGTTCATCAAGTTAGTTTTGAAGAGTGACCATGAACCCATAGGACAACTCACAGATTTTTTCTACAGAGTTGAATTCCAGCAAAGAGGTTCTCCTCACATACACATGTTAATGTGGATAAAAGATGCTCCTATTTATGGACAAAATTCAGAAGAAGAAATAATTCAGTTTATTGATAAATACATAAGTTGTTCTCTCTCTTCCCCATCTGATTTAGTAAATCTGCAAGTCCACAAACATTCTAAAACCTGTCGAAAGAAGGGCAATCCAATTTGTAGATTTGGCTTTCCATTACCACCAATGAGAAAAACAACTATTCTTCAACCTTTAGAAGAAGATGTTGAACAATACAAAGCAATATACAAGGAGATTCAAATGAAAACTGATGAAGCCCAAAAACTAGAAAATATTGAAAGCATGACATATGAAGAGTTTCTGAATGATGTTCTTCAATTAAGCGAAGAAGATTATCTCAAAGCTATTCAGAGCAATCTGTCTGGTCCAAAAGTTTTTCTTAAGAGAAAGCCTGTCGAAGTAAGAGTCAATCCATACATGAAGGCATTGCTGCCAGCCTGGAAAGCAAATCATGATCTTCAGTTTGTTTTAGATGCTTATGCATGTGCTGTTTATATTGTTTCTTATATAAGCAAATCCCAAAAAGGAATGAGTGCACTACTTGACCAAGCTGCAAAAGAAGCAAGAGAAGGAAATCTGGACTTAAAGCGTCAAGTTAGGCATATTGGAAATTATTTTACAAATTCAGTTGAAACTTGTGCTCAAGAAGCTGTATATCTAACACTTCAGATGCCTTTAACAAAAGCTACTAGGCAAGTTGTTTTCATAAACACTTCTCCTCGTGATCAAAGAACTTTTCTGCTGAAACAAACTGAGGAATTGAAAAAGCTTTCTCCTGATTCCACAGACATAGAGTCTAATAACGACATAAAGCGATATTCAAAACGACCATCACAATTGGAAAATTGGTGTCTTGCTGACTATATATCCCAGCTTGAAGTAAAATTTCCCTCCTCAGATCATCAAAGCAAGAATGACAAGGACAATGATACTGATAGTGAAGATGAACAAGAAACAATCAATTTAGGTGATGAAAAGTTCAAAATAACTTTAAAGAATGGCATCATCATACAGCAAAGAAAGTCTCCAAGAGTTATACGATATGTTCGATACAATCGTAAAACTGATGCTGAAAACTTTTTTCGTGAACGATTGCTACTTTTCTATCCTTGGCGAAGTGAAGAGACTGATCTGAAAGGTGGCAAAGACACATATGAGAGTATGTACAATTCTGTGCGAAGAATAGTGGAAAGTAAAGCAAGAGAATATGAACATTATGCAGAACAACTTGATAAAGCCATTGAGGAAGCACAAAATGATTGTTTACGGTATGATGAATTGGCTCCTGGAACTCAACAAGTAGAACATGAAGACTCTCAAGAAGGTTCTGAAGAAGCAGAAGAGTATGTACATTTCAATCCAGATAGACCTATAGAGCATAGACAATATGACATTTCAGAAGAAGTTGGAATAGCTGCTAGAACAATTGAGGTTGTTAATCATGCTAACAGAATCTCAGACAATGATTACTTCAGTCTTGTCAGGTCGTTGAATCAATCACAAAGAGAATTTTTCTTGCATGTACTAACTTGGATCAAAACAAAGGATGAACCTTTATATCTTTTCTTAACAGGTGGTGCTGGTGTGGGAAAATCAGTTGTTGTCAAAGCACTGTTTCAAGCTCTTCATAGACATTTGTGCTCTGCTGAAGGTGAAAATCCAGATGATATTAGAGTCCTTTTATGTGCGCCAACTGGAAAAGCTGCCTATAACATTAATGGTTTGACCATTCACAATGCTTTTCAAATTCAACCTAACAAAAAGTTAGACCAATCACTGTCTTGTGATGTTCTAAACACTCTTAGAATGAAATATAGAAACTTGTCAGTAGTGATGATCGATGAAATCTCAATGGTAGGAAACAAGATGTTTTCCCTTTTAGACACTAGACTGAGAAAAATCAAAGGAAACAATAAGATATTTGGAGGTGTTAGCATGATAGCAATTGGAGATTTTTTCCAGCTTAAGCCTGTATTTGATGGTTGGATTTTCCAAGATCTTAACAAAGGAATTGCTGCTTTGGCTCCAAATTTGTGGAAAGACTTATTCAAGATGCATGAGTTAACACAGATAATGAGACAGAAAGATGATTTAGAGTTTGCTGAATTGCTTAATAGATTAAGACAGAATAACCTTACTGAAAATGATTTTGCTATTTTGAATACAAGAGTGGTTCATGTTAATGATGAAGACTATTTCAAAAACAGCACACATTTATTTGTAGAAAATAAACTTGTTGACGAATTTAACAATATGTTCATTAGTGCATTGACTTCTCAGAAATTAACAGTGAAAGCAGTGGACTCAGTGGTAGGAGACCTTTCACAGGCAGTCAAAGTAAAACTTTTAAGCACTTTACCTAAGAAGCAATCTGATACAGCAAATTTGGCACAAGAAGTAGAGCTAGCAATTGGAATGAAATATGATCTTACTGCAAACATTGATGTAACAGATGGTTTGACTAATGGTTCATCTTGTGAAATCAAATTATTTGAATACAAAACCAAATCTTCAAGACCAAGTATAGTGTGGGTTAGATTTGATGATCATAAAGTTGGAGAAAAGACAAGGAGAAAGTATAGCCACCTGTATCACCAAAATATAGACACAACATGGACACCAGTCTTTGACATCAAAAGATCATTTAGTTATAGATTTAAAAACTTTGATCGAATACAGATTCCTCTAAGGTCAGCTGCAGGGAAAACCATCCACAAGTCACAGGGTGATACATTAAAAAAGGTGGTTGTTAGTTTAGACTCAAAATGCAAAGGCAGTATTCCACATATTCATTATGTTGCCTTAAGCAGAGTTACCAGTTTATCTGGATTACAGATTCTTAGCTTGAATGAAGGAAAAATTGCTGTTGCAGAGTGTGTAAAGGATGAAATTAACAGACTGAGATCTGAATCAGTTCTAAACTTATGTTTTCAACCATTATATGAGTTGCCCTGTGAGAATTTCAAGGTTATTTTTAATAATGTAAGATCATTTCATGCGCATTACGAAGATGTTAAAGGGGATCCAAATATGCTTAATGCAGATGTCATAGGTATTGCAGAATCAAGACTTATCCATTCAGATTGCTCAGAAAATTACTTGATACCAGGCTTTCAACCACCAATCAGAGTTGATCAAAATCAGTTACATACAGGTACTAGACCTCCACATGGCCTTGTTGCATACATTAAAGATGACTGTGTACTTCAAAGAGAAATGTCTTACTCAACAAAAACATTAGAATTTCTACTATTAGAAGTAATTTCACCAAACAAGGGACTTTTTCAGTTAGTATTTGTGTACAGAGCATCAGAATGTTCTCTACAAGATTTCAAAAACCAATTCTTTACCAATCTTGTTCCACACCTAGATTTTCTGAATCAAAACCTACTTATAATTGGAGATTTTAATTTAGATCTATTTTTAGGACACAATTGTTTCCTCAAATTTATGTCTGAAAGGTTCATGTGTTCACAAATTGTAACAAAACCTACCAGATTGTATAGTTCATTACTTGATCACATTTTTGTAAATATTGGTTCAAATGCTACTTATCAAACTGATGTCATTGATGCTTATTGGTCTGATCACCAAATTATTTATGTAGCAATTGATAAACAGTAAACACATGGTACATATTGAGAAGTAAAACCTGCCATAATTCGTACAAAGAACACTTGAGGTTGCAAAGCAACCTCAAATGTTCTTAGAGTGGTTATTATGCAATAATAGGTTCCCACTCAAATCACTATACAGGTTGGGGTTATGGTTGGGATAGAACAAAACTACATTAATTATAGCTGTCGATCAATTACTTCAACTTTAATTTAATAACTGTGAATTATATGTAACAGGTAGAGCCACAAAGGCTGTTAATTGGCCCCAAAATTCATATTTGATGTAACTACTTGAAATTGCTGCTATGGTGTGCCTTATGCATTATCCATGAATTGCAATTGCAATATATTTTTGTTTAATTGTCTATAGATAAGGGGAAGTGCGAGATGCAAAAGTCAGGCTATTTTGTGAAGAAAAAAACAAAAATACCAAATTTTGACAATTTCATTGATTTTCATGTATAAATAAAAATGGCCACAGTGACACTCGTTGACCAAATTCCTTTAGTCATATAAATGTGTCTTATGCTATCTTAAAATCAACAATAAAAAATCATGGTCAACAATCGTGTCCAATGCTAATTTTGATAAAATGAACTAAGAAAACAGTGAAATATGTAAAATTTATAGCATGTTTTTGGTAGTAAAACTAGACCTGTTGTGTAAATCATTTTCTAAAACTCTATGAAATAAAAAGTTGATTAATCTCATACTTTAAAGTTTCATTATTTTTTTTTACAAGTCATAGTAAAAATACCAGGCCAATTTTATAGGCCTTTGTGGCTCAAGTCCTGTTACTAGTAATTACTGTGTGAATATTGAAAAAAGAATTTTCTTTCTTTCTTGAAACCTTGAATTCTAATCTCAAACTTTAGTATGTCTATAATAAAGTTGATAAATTGACAATTTATTTTGTTAAGTCATTGTTGTAATATTTTTGGCTTAAATATTTAATTTTCCAAATCCAACAACCGAACCAGTCTTCCAATTTTCAACCTCTAGCGTGTCTGATGGAGATTAATCTAGAAAAGCGCTTCATACGTAGTGAAATTTTGCTTTTGAATTTTATCATTTATAAAATTTATATGTCAATATGTGGATTGTGTCTTTCTGGCACATATTCCATATTATTTCTTGTTTAAACCTGTATTCTATCAATGTGTAATATAGTATTGTTTGATAATTTTTGTCATTTGTATTTATATAACTGGAATACATTAATATGCAGTGACAAATATAGAAATTTCTAAAAGATAGGGCCTGCTGACTGGTCACACTTCATTCATTTCCATTCTTTTTTCACCAAAAGAAGAGAGCCCCACATGCCACCAGTATGATTGCTTGATATTGTGTTTCAATGTTTTTATTTAAGACGTGCTTGTCTATTGTTAATTTTTTGTTGTGTTTGCAACATTTGATTCAGTAATGACCTATTTTAATTCTTCAAATTGTTTCCAAGGACTTGAATAGAAATTAATATATTAGTGTTATTTCAATGCGGCATCAGAAATATCATTTTTTGAGTGGGCTATCTTTTAGTAAATATGATCAAACCAGTTACGTTATTTCAATGCGGCATCAGAAATATCATTTTTGAGTGGGCTATCTTTTAGTAAATATGATCAAACCAGTTACTAATGATTGTTTTTGTTATTCAATAGAAGATATATATTATAGCACAAATGATCTTATTGTAATTATACAACCATGTTTATAGAGTTGATTCAAATCATGTCTGTTTTATAAGTAAAGGTGTATTTTATTTTAGAATAGTGATTAGCCACACAGCAAGTTACTAGCTATAAACATATTGTTGCATCATGCACCACTATATGTAAACTTGAAAAAATTATAAATTATTTTGCATTTTGTCCACAAGTTTATTTTCTTTTGAAAAGACGAACACAGGATGATGACATTCTTTTAGTGTTTTTATGTTGACTAATGCGCATGCGTAGCTGTGACGATTTCCCGCCGTTAAAGCAAGGAGAGAAAAAATGGCAGAAAAGCGATCATTTAACGCTGCCTTCACTAACAGTGACAACCAAAAAGAGGGCTATGTTTTAAGCGTTTCGCCAATTCAAACCTCTAGCAAAATGAACAGATATTTTCACGCTAATTTGCAAACTGAAACAAAAGATTACAAGGTTGTAATTTTCAATGTTGACAAACGCTCAGTCTTCCAAAGTGCCCACAAATTGTCCTCCTATCAAGTTGACAAATTTCAATTTGTCTCCA
>CAXARO010000564.1:0-31033 GCA_963971305.1 Arcuatula senhousia | reverse complement strand
CAAGGGTACCAGTCAATTAGCACATGAAGTAAAACAGGGTTAAAAGGGGGTTTGGTTTGTAGAGTTGAACCCCCCTAAGAACCCCTACCAACCCTAATTCGATATCTTTCCCTCTTTCTGTTTAAGAAATATTGGTAACCTACCTTTACCGCAGAGGATTAGCATTTCCGATCAAATCATTTAACTTCTGAAAATTGATTTAGATTCCTCTAAATGAACCCTGTTAAGGTCCACCTACTCCTCCTCTACCCCCCTAAAAGATTAAAGATCCCCCCTTCATTTTTGGACCATCCAGGTTCTTGCCTCCTAGTGGGGTACGCCCTTACCTAAAGCTTGAATCCTTTTTCAGCCTAATTTATGCTATATATGACAACATTTTTCTCTCTTGATAAAATTTAATGAAACTTGGTAGGCATTGGGGCATTGACCTAAGTAACATTTGTACAAAGTTTTATTGAAATCGGTTAAAAACAAAAAGAATGGCAGGACAAAAACGGAATAAAATGGGCACCAATTCCCGCATAATGGTATAGTGTCATCATTTCGTAATAACTTTTGTATATTTCAACCTGTCTTTAAAAATGAGGTATCGTTGAGTGACCAATAGCAGTAGCTGGAAGGCTGCGAAGAGCTAAGTTGATAGCTACTGCATTCTTGTAATGATTGTGCTTTAAACTGAGTTACCAAATACCGTTTTGGTGAAAAAACAACTAAAATTACTTCTGTTTTTCAACCGTCATAGTCGAATGAATTGAAAAATAGCGCCTGTACACCTATCAGAGTCGCAAGGTATGCATATATCATTCCCAAAACAGGTCTTGTTTGTTAAATAGGTTAATATATAGCGTGGTAATTTATAAAAAACCAATGAAACCCGATTTTTTTTTCTTTCATTTTTTCTTATTTTTTCAATGTGTCTAATCAAAGTGATTGGTTTGATATATTCTATATTTTGGGAGGATAGCCATTATTTCTGTTAGTAATACTTAAACCTTATTATAGTAGCTACTGAATTTTATCATTTGTATCAAAATCATCAAAATAAAAATACTTTGGCATCTAAATGAGCAGTGGTACCCCAATTCTGTAATATAAGTCATTTTTTTATGATTCCTTCAATTTTAAAAATTTATTTTTTAATGATAGTTAGGAGTAAACAACTTGAAATATTATGAATATTGAAGAGAAATGTCGAAATGTCCAAAAAAGTCTTTTTACGTGACCTTTTTTCTCGAAATAGTCAAAATAAAAGGTTTCAAAATCGGACATTTATTATTTCTTTTGAGTTGGCGCATGCGCAGAAAAATATCTGCATTTTAAGCCTTGTTTGGTCCATTTCATGATATGATTGTAAGATAAAAATGTTTAATCGCAATATATCATATGAAAGTTGAAAACGTAAGAATATGTGCAAAACAAGAATACGTAATGTTGTCCTTTCTTACTATTAAATGAAGGGCACCAATTACCGCAAAGGTAAATAATTTCATTTTTTTTATTATTCAACAAAAGTTATAATAAAACTACCGAACTTGAATATCAAATCAAAGTTTGATCTATATGTGACATTCGGTTGCCAATGACAATAATAACTTAAAACATCTCAATAAGTATAGAGACAATAAACTTAGTGAAGTCTCCAACGGTTTTCTAAAAAAAGGTACCCCTAGTTTTCAATTGATAATACGTCATTTGCATGGTGGATTCCGACGAGACCAGTTGAAAAAGGTAAGCTCTTACAAAATTTGTTCTAGATAAATCATTTTTTGGTCAATCTTCAAACTTTTTGCTGTAAATGAAAGATACTTTTCAAAACTTATATCTAAGGTATTTGTTTATAGATGCTTTTAATATAAAATTACCAAGTTAAACTTGAAAACTTGACAGAAAAATTTGACACTTCAGTTCTTAATTAAAAAAGTGTCAAAATTATTACATTTTTTCCGGTCATATTGTTTAGTGTGGTGTTTGTGTATCTGTACTATGTGTATTTTGCTCTGAAACTAACATCAGTCCATAATGCCAAAACGTGTACGTTTTAGCAATGTTGTTCAAGTTCGGGAATATGCTGTCGATTTAGAATCTAATATAGTATCAATTGAAGTACCACGACAAATTCAACAACAGCGACGAGAAGCAAACAGTTTAAATCGTTTATTCATCTTTACATTCGTTTTTGTACTGCTGTGTTTCTTAGGATTTGTAACATTAGTGTGTGTCCTCTATTTATTAGATTAAGTTCTAATGAAAGTGCTTTTTCAGTTTAGTAAAAAATTTCATTACCAATTATTTTTGGATGATATCAGAGGAAGAGGAATCTTTAAAAAAGACAACGAATATTTACGGATATACTCTGAAGACGAATATATTATAACCCTTATAAGACAGTTAGTGTTACTTTACAAGTTTGTGGATGTTTTTATTGTCAACATTATAGATTGATACGATTTCTTTTAGAACATGGATCGAAGAGGAAGATCAGTCAAAAGAAAACCAACGGAAGATAGAAGGGGGAAAGGAAAGGCCAAGAAGGCTCGAAGTTCAAGACAAGAAGAGTCTGCGAGAAAGGTAAGAAAATTTTAAACTTTGATTTATATTGATGCTAGGCAATTTTATCATGTGAAATAAAGATACACATTATCCTGCTTTCATTTTATTTAGATTCATTAATTGTTCAATACATTGAAGGCTGGGAATTTATCTTTTGACATCTCTTCATATCATAATTTCAATAAAAAGATTAGATTTTTATAGATGAAGTGATAACAACGGTAAACTTATGCAAAATGCTTCTAAAATACACAATTGTCTCCCCAAAAAGGAACCATTTACCGCCAAAAGGGAACCTTTTATCGCCAAAAGGTTATCCATTACCGCAGAAAAGTAACAGATTATCGCATATAAGTTACCAAATATCGCAACGTGATGTTGTTACTTTTATGCGAGGAAAAGTAACTTAGTTACCAAACATCGCATAAAAGTTGCCAATTACCGCAACTTAATTACCAACTACCGCAAAAAAGTTACCATCTCACGAGCGTGATTGTGTAACACTTTTGCGGTGATTGGCAACTATGTTACCAAATATCGCAGCGGGATATGGTCGTTTTAATGCGATAGAAACTTACCCGTAACCATTTACCGTAAAAAAGGAACAAAATACCGCAAAAAAGTTACCCTTTATCGGCACGGTAAAAGGTTACACTTAAACGATAATTGCCTACCCGGAAGCAAGATACCGCAAAATAGTTACCGATTACCGCAAACATGGTTACCAACTACCGCAAACATGTTACCAATTACCGTAAAAGTGTAACCAGCTCCCGCAGCAAAATTAAATTGTTTTTTTTTCTTTTTTCAGGATCAAAGTTCGTCCTCATCGTATGTATCGCCATCACCACCAAGAAAGGCTCTAAAAAAGGTATCAAAGCTAAATGTTGCTCTTTTTCGAAAGAAAACTGCACAACAAAGAGGGAAAGATGAGAGACTGTTTGAAGCAGAGCTTTCCGAAATAAATACTGACCTTTTCGATGGCCAAGACATGAGTGAAGAAAGTGTGGATGGATTGCACCAACCCAACCAGCCTCTGTACACCGCTCTAGTACACCGGTCCCTGGATGTTCAAGGACGGTTCCTGGATATTCAAAGGCGGTTCCTGGACGTTCAAAGACGGTTCCTGGATGTTCAAAGGCGGTTCCTGGATGTTCAAAGGCGGTTCCTGGATGTTCAAAGGCGATTCCTGGATGTTCAAAGGAACCAAGAGTTAGACGAGCACAAAAGTGTGACACTTGTGGTAAACTAATTAAAAACATTTGGCGACACCGCAAAACAGTTCATGGCCTGTCTTCTTCAATTCAGCCAGAGAACAAACTTATCTCAAGACGGGGATATGTGGTCAGATTATGCCCCTTTAAAAACTGTGACTCGGTCGTCGAAAGAATGAGAGATCATCTGGTTAGAACACATAATGTTGAGAAAGGATCACAAAGAATAAAAATGTTGATGAGAAAAGCAAAGGCTGTAACCCAAGACGACGAGAGAAAGGTAATTGAAAAGTATAAGAAGACGATCACGAAACAGATAAAGAAAGAGAAAAACATGCTGATAACCATTTCGGACGATGATGTTAAAACTGTTAAAACTGAACAACCGGAAATAATAATCATTGACGAAAGTGAAGAAGATCTAGACAGTAGAAACTTGAACAATCAAGATGATATACCTTCTGACGAAGATGAGAGAATGTCTAATAGTCAGATTAATATACATACCAACCGTCAGAAAGTGATGAAAGTAGCGTTGAAGAAAAGCATTTCTTTGACAACAAAATCACTAATGCTTTCATCAAGGTTCTCCAAAAGGCCCCAATGATGAAATCTAGAAGAGAAGCCTTTCAGCACTCACTTCAATCATGCAAGATATGGGGAGAAGTTTCGGAACGCCGAAAGATTGAGGAACTGTTTAACATCGATAAAGTAAATGAATGGCTAACAGAGTTTCTCCATAGATGGGCACCTGGTACAGCAAGGTCATATCTATCGTCACTTGTAATGTTCGTGGACTTCCTTATCAGAGGAAACTTTATAAGGAAGAAGATCAGCAGAGCACTTCGGTTCAAGGAAGATCTGAAGCTGTTAAGCAAACAGCTACGTAAAAAGGTGAAGAAACGAAGAACGCAGGTGGACACAGCAGAAGTTGGTAAGTAAACAACCACATACTCCCACCACACACACACACCCAAAACAAACAAACACACACACACACCCAAGAACCCACACACACCCACACATACACAACACACACACACACACACACACATATACGTGTAAACCCGTGAAAGTCACTACATGTGAAAAATACCCGGGAAATGACTACCTCTATTTAAAAGGAGTGTAACAGCTAATTGAGGGTGGATTATGGTTATCTAGAGCTAAGAAAGAGCCTGTGGGGGGTAATAAAGTCAATAAGGTATATATTACTGTTTATGTTTTACCCAAACAAAGTTACTACACTAAGACACACACACAGTGAACTCACTACTTTAAGAAAAATGTGGGGGTATTCACTACCTGTCTGACACACACCGTAAAATGACGACCTTAATTTCAAACAATAAACGGATGCAGCCTCATTTTAAAGAGCTCAAAAGCTAACAGCAGATATTCAAATACTAGTAATAAGGCTTTGAAGTGGCTTCATACTGGAGAATCACTACATACACATTCTGAATACACACTGTAAAGTGACTACCATTAATGTTTTCAAGTAACAAATCACTGAATTAACCAAATATGAAACGGTTGTTTCGTGAATAAGAGGTTTATGTACCAAATTATTACGATTAATGAGGAAATAGGTGATTTTCAGACTATGTGAAATTTTCTATTGTTTAAATTATGAAGCGTAAACCCAAGGCTTATGCTATCTATCCAAAGTAATCATAAATGTTAATATGTTTTGTAGGAAATTTTATTTAACGATATTGGCAATATTGTTATGTGAGTGTTATTATTTCATGAGATTAGTTTAATACACCACGTTTATGAACAGTCCGGACTTACGGACCATAAACGGATTGTCGTTTCTACAATTCAGATTCATGGTAACATGAAAACATAATATGGAAACATCATATTCGTACACCTCAAACTCAGTTTCTACGTTTCTCTTTGGTGTTGCTTGAGTAAATAACTCTTTGTAATAAAGTTAATATAAATATAGAATGTCATTTATGATTTGAGATATGCACCGTAAAAGTCACTACATACACAATAAGAATACACACCTACAAAATGACTACATACCGGAGAATCACTCCATACACATTCTGAATACACACTGTAAAGTGACTACCATTAATGTTTTCAACGTTCCGTTATATTGATGATGTCCTTTCACTGAACAATTCTCGATTTGGTGACTTTCTCCATCTCATATATCCCCCGGAACTTGAGATAAAGGACACAACGGATTCTAGAAAGTCTGCTTCATATTTAGATCTACATCTCGAAATAGACTCTCAAGGAAAACTATCAACAAAGCTCTATGACAAATGTGATGACTTCAACTTCCCAATCGTCAACTTTCCTTTCGTGTGTAGCAACATTCCGTCCGCTCCAGTTTATGGAGTTTACGTATCACAATTGATTCGTTACTCCAGAGCTTGTGGGAGTTACATCGATTTCCTTGGCAGAGCGTCACGTTTGACACAGAAATTGCTAACACAGGGTTATGTTGCTCCTCGGTTGCTGTCTTCACTCAAGAAATTTTACGGTAGACACCATGTACTCATAGATAAATATGGGATTTCTATCTCTCAGATGAGTGCAGATGTCGGTTTGTCATAGGGCTTTGTTTTGTCTTCCTTTACCGGATTTGACACACTGAATTGGAAATTGGCAGCGCGGCGGGTGTGCTATAGCAGGCAGGAACCGCTTACTCTTCCGGAGCACCCGAGTTCACTCTTGTTACGACTTGAGTTCGCGTTGTTGATTTCTGTTCGGTTGTTTTTATGTTTTGTGTTTCCTTGTGCTGTTCTTGTTCATGTTTACCGGTTTTGTCGTTGCCTTTTCGGACTTTTGACACTCGAATGTCCCTTTGGTGCCTCTGCTTATTTCAAGTAACAAATCACTGATTTATCGAATATGAAACGGTTGTTTCGTGAATAAGTGATGTATGTCCCTAATTATTACGATTAATGACGAAATAGGTGATTTTCAGACTATGTGAAATTTTCTATTGTATTCTATAAATTATGGAGCATAAATCCAAAGTAATCATAAATGTTAAGCTGTTTTGTAGGAAATTTTATTTCACGATGTTGGTAATATTGTAATGTGAGTGTTATTACTTCAATAGAATAGTTTAATACACCACGGTTATGAACAGTCCGGACTGACGGACCATAAACGGATTGTCGTTACTACAATTCAGAATGGTAACATGAAAACAAAATATATGGAAACATATTCGTACACCTCAAAGTTAGTTTCTACGTTTCTCTTTGGTGTTGCTTGAGTAAATAACGATTTTATAATAAAGTTTACCTTAATATAGAATGTCATTTATAATTTGAGATATGCACCGTAAAAGTCACTACATACACAATAAGAATACACACCTACAAAATGACTACATACTGGAGAATCACTACATACACATTCTGAATACACACTGTAAAGTGACTACCATTAATGTTTTCAAGTAAAAAATCACTGAATTTATAGGATATGAAACGGTTATTTCGTGAATAAGTGATTTACGTCCCTAATTATTACGATTAATGACGAAATAGGTGATTTTCAGACTATGTGAAATTTTCTATTGTATTCTATAAATTATGAAGCATAAACCCAAAGATTCCTATCCAAAGTGATCATAAATGTTAAGCTGTTTTGTATGAAATTTTAATTCACGATGTTGGCAATATTGTAATGTGAGTGTTATTACTTCAAGAGAATAGTTTAATACACCACGGTTATGAACAGTCCGGACTGACGGACCATAAACGGATTGTCGTTACTACAATTCAGAATGGTAACATGAAAACAAAATATATGGAAACATATTCGTACACCGCAAAGTTAGTTTCTACGTTTCTCTTTGGTGTTGCTTGAGTAAATAACTCTTTGTAATAAAGTTTACATAAATATAGAATGTCATTTATGATTTGAGATATGCACCGTAAAAGTCACTACATACACAATGAGAATACACACCCACAAAATGACTACATACTGGAGAATCACTACATACACATTCTGAATACACACTGTAAAGTGACTACCATTAATGTTTTCAAGCAACAAATCACTGAATTTACCGAATATGAAATGGTTGTTTTGTGAATAAGTGATATATTTCCCTAATTATTACGATTAATGGCGAAATAGGTGATTTTCAGATGATGTGCAATTTTCTATTGTGTTCTATAAATTATGAAGCATAAACCCAAGGCTTACGCTACCTATCCAAAGTAATCATAAATGTTAAGCTGTTTTGTAAGAAATTTTATTTCACGATGTTGGCAATATTGTAATGTGAGTGTTATTACTTCAATAGAATAGTTTGATACACCACGTTTATGAACAGTCCGGACTTACGGACCATAAACGGATTGGCGTTACTACAATTCAGAATGGTAACATGAAAACAAAATATGGAAACATATTCGTACACCGCAAAGTTAGTTTCTACGTTTCTCTTTGGTATTGCTTGAGTAAATAACGCTTTTATAATAAAGTTTACATAAATATAGAATGTCATTTATGATTTGAGATATGCACTGTAAAAGTCACTACATACACAATGAGAATACACACCCACAAAGTGACTACATATTGGAGAATCACTACATACACATTCTGAATACACACTGTAAAGTGACTACCATTAATGTTTTCAAGTAACAAATCACTGAATTTATCGAATATGAAACGGTTATTTTGTGAATAAGTGGTTTACGTTCCTAATTATTACGATTAATGACGAAATAGGTGATTTTCAGACTATGTGAAATTTTCTATTGTGTTCTATAAATTATGAAGCATAAACCTAAGGCTTACGCTACCTATCCAAAGTAATCATAAATGTTATGCTGTTTTGTAGGAAATTTTATTTCACGATTTTGGCAATATTGTAATGTGAGTTTTATTATTTCAAGAGAATAGTTTAATACACCACGTTTATGAACAGTCCGGACTTGCGGACCATATACGGCTGTCGTTACTGTACATAAAAACAAAATATGGAAACATATCCGTACACCGAAAAGTTAGTTTCTACGTTTCTCTTTGGTGTTGCTTGAGTAAATAACGTTTTTATAATAAAGTTTACATAAATATAGAATGTCATTTATGATTTGAGATATGCACCGTAAACGTCACTACATACACAATAAGAATACACATCCACAAAGTGACTACATACTGGAGAATCACTACATACACATTCTGAATACACACTGTAAAGTGACTACCATTAATGTTTTCAAGTAACAAATCACTGAATTTACCGAATATGAAATGGTTGTTTTGTGAATAAGTGATATATTTCACTAATTATTACGATTAATGACGAAATAGGTGATTTTCAGATGATGTGCAATTTTTTATTGTGTTCTATAAATTATGAAGCATAAACCCAAGGCTTACGCTACCTATCCAAAGTAATCATAAATGTTAAGCTGTTTTGTAAGAAATTTTATTTCACGATGTTGGCAATATTGTAATGTGAGTGTTATTACTTCAATAGAATAGTTTGATACACCACGTTTATGAACAGTCCGGACTTACGGACCATAAACGGATTGGCGTTACTACAATTCAGAATGGTAACATGAAAACAAAATATGGAAACATATTCGTACACCGCAAAGTAAGTTTCTACGTTTCTCTTTGGTATTGCTTGAGTAAATAACGCTTTTATAATAAAGTTTACATAAATATAGAATGTCATTTATGATTTGAGATATGCACCGTAAAAGTCACTACATACACAATGAGAATACACACCCACAAAGTGACTACATACTGGAGAATCACTACATACACATTCTAAATACACACTGTAAAGTGACTACCATTAATGTTTTCAAGTAACAAATCACTGAATTTATCGAATATGAAACGGTTATTTTGTGAATAAGTGGTTTACGTACCTAATTATTACGATTAATGACGAAATAGGTGATTTTCAGATTATGTGAAATTTTCTATTGTATTCTATAAATTATGAAGCATACACCCAAGGCTTACGCTACCTATCCAAAGTAATCATAAATGTTAATCTGTTTTGTAGGAAATTTTAATTCACGATGTTGGCAATATTGTAATGTGAGTGTTATTACTTCAAATGAATAGTTCAATACACCACGATTATGAACAGTCCGGACTTACGGACCATAAACGGATTGTCGTTTCTACAATTCAGATTCATGGTAACATGAAAACAAAATATGGAAACTTAATCGTACACCGCAAAGTTAGTGTCTACGTTTCTCTTTGGTGTTGCTTGAGTAAATAACGCTTTTATAATAAAGTTTACATAAATATAGAATGTCATTTATGATTTGAGATATGCACCGTAAAAGTCACTACATACACAATGAGAATACACACCCACAAAGTGACTACATACTGGAGAATCACTACATACACATTCTAAATACACACTGTAAAGTGACTACCATTAATGTTTTCAAGTAACAAATCACTGAATTAACCGAATATGAAACGGATATTTGGTGAATAAGTGGTTTATGTACCTAATCATTACGATTAATGACGAAATATGTGATTTTCAGATTATGTGAAATTTTCTATTGTATTCTATAAATTATGAAGCCTAAACCCAAGGCTTACGCTACCTATCCAAAGTAATCATAAATGTTTATCTGTTTTGTAGGAAATTTTAATTCACGATGTTGGCAATATTGTAATGTGAGTGTTATTACTTCAAATGAATAGTTCAATACACCACGATTATGAACAGTCCGGACTTACGGACCATAAACGGATTGTCGTTTCTACAATTCAGATTCATGGTAACATGAAAACAAAATATGGAAACTTAATCGTACACCGCAAAGTTAGTGTCTACGTTTCTCTTTGGTGTTGCTTGAGTAAATAACGCTTTTATAATAAAGTTTATATAAATATAGAATGTCATTTATGATTTGAGATATGCACCGTAAAAGTCACTACATACACAATGAGAATACACACCCACAAAGTGACTACATACTGGAGAATCACTACATACACATTCTAAATACACACTGTAAAGTGACTACCATTAATGTTTTCAAGTAACAAATCACTGAATTAACCGAATATGAAACGGATATTTGGTGAATAAGTGGTTTATCTACCTAATCATTACGATTAATGACGAAATAGGTGATTTTCAGATTATGTGAAATTTTCTATTGTATTCTATAAATTATGAAGCCTAAACCCAAGGCTTACGCTACCTATCCAAAGTAATCATAAATGTTTATCTGTTTTGTAGGAAATTTTAATTCACGATGTTGGCAATATTGTAATGTGAGTGTTATTACTTCAAATGAATAGTTCAATACACCACGTTTATGAACAGTCCGGACTTGCGGACCAAATACGGCTGTCGCTGCTGTACATAAAAACAAAATATGGAAACATGTTCGTACACATCAAAGTTAGTTTCTACGTTTCTCTTTGGTGATGCTTGAGTAAACAACGATTTTATAATAAAGATTACATAAATATAGAATGTCATTTATGATTTGAGATATGCACCGTAAAAGTCACTACAAACACAATGAGAATACACACCCACAAAGTGACTACATACTGGAGAATCATGTACATACACACTTTGCAAGAAGCAAATCCTGGAATACTATAATGGTATTTGTACGTGATTTATGTACTTAATCATTTCTGTTAATTACAAAATAGGTGTTTTCGGATGGTGTGAACTTTAAGAGTCCATGTGATTCCTCTTCCTTTGGTTATATTTACATAGTCTTTTTTGTCAGAACTGGCATGTCAGTTAACTGCTAGTAGTCTTTTGTGGCTTCATGTTATGCGAGTATTTTTTTTTTCAGGTTCGTTTTCCACAAAGGCTCAGCCCTCTCACTCATAGAATTTTACAGTTACTATTGTTTTTTATTTATCACATTGGCAAGGAGGAATGCTTGGGTCCAATAAAACTAGTTTAACCCTGCCGTGCAGGTTCGCAACTGTCTTAAGTGAGGTATAAGTATTATGTCTGTTGTTGTGTGTCATTTACTCTTTTAGTTTCATTTATGTCTAGAGGAGTCTAGAAGGATGTTTGCTTCGCTGAACTGTTATACTCTTTGCCAGGGACCGACTCTGACCTACTAAGTACTTGCGTGTGAGGTCTACTAAACGTTCATTGAAAATCTCATGGTTAAAGTACTTGTTGTTTTGCATTTGCTCCCCTTTGCGTCGTTGACTCTTTGAACCCCCCACCATTTCCCTCCTTTTTTTTATGGATGCATTTTATAAGGAAAGTGACAGAATATACAGTACCACAATGCATGTTAATGCTGGTGGAAAATTAGGTATGCTAGATAAGCTTATTTCGAGGAGTCACCTCTCGTCAGTAGCATTGAAACCGAAATATTTGGAAGACAAAAACCCAAAGAAGTATTCAATCCCAAAATATGCAGAAAAAGATGTGCCAAAATCAAGAACCGAGGACATCAACCTGTGGAATGGAAAGAGGCCTGGTTCTTTTAACCAATTTCCCTAATTTTTATACTGCAAATTTTGTGACAACTAAAATGGGTGACGCAGGACGAAGCAAAACGACAGACGGTTCCAAAGTAACCCATATATGTAGCAAATCGTTGAGGCAGAATAACAAACAAATACTTTCTCTGATACTATTTTATTTGGAATTTAGTCCCCTGTTACAGCTAATCCTCTCGCCCGTTATTGAACCCCCACCATTTTATGAAATTGGACTTATGGTGACAGAGGAGTTAACGTTTCTAAAAGTTTACGGACGACAGACGGACGGACTCCAAGTGACGACGAAGAAAAAGGTTACAGATATCAAAATTTTGGTAGGGAACAAGTTTTCCTCAAGAACTACCTGCCCTCAAATTTTCAAGAAGATCCAACAACTGACGTAGGAGTAATTGCCCTTTTCCTGGATTTTTTCCAAAAGTTTGCTTTTTTTAAGCCCTTTTTTGAAAAATATACAAGATATTTCATAAATTTAAATTGCATATGGCTGAGCACATCAAGATCTACATTCTTGTCAAGTTACGTCCTCCGTTGAGTCACATCTTTATCTGGTGAGCGATTCAGGCTCCTGGGAGCCTCTTGTTATAGTACGTTTCATTGTTGTTTTGTTTACCACTGTCCCAGGTCAGGGGGAGGGTTGAGTGCTCACTAACTGGTTGAACCCTGCCACATATTTTACACGTCTGTCCCAAGCCAGGAACATGTAGTTCAGTGGTTGTCGTTGTTTGCTTGTTTATTGTTATTTGTTTTTTGCTGTTTCAATAAACTATGTAGATTTTTGTATGTCATGAATATTGCAACATTTTGTATTTTTGCTGGGCCTTTTACAGTTTCGTTTACAGTATGGACCCTGATCCATTGTTGAAGGTCGTAATGCGACCTGTCGAAGTTATAGTTTATCTGTTTTTAGTGGGTGGCTGTCTCTTAATCAATAATACCACATCTCCCATTTTTTATACAAAACACCAAGGCTTAATTGGTCAGTCGCTTATAGGGGTTATGGCTCTTAAAAGTTTTAAAATTGTTTTGCAATACAGATTGATATTTATTGCAAGATGAAGAAATCATTGATTGCTTAGTGACTCAAGCTCCTGAAATCTAATTCCCCTTAAAAGGTTGATACTTCTTCCTCTAATGATAAAGTAGTAATTTTTCGTTTGGAAAACAGAAACTTCTAAATACTTATGAAATGGTGCAAAATACAGAAAAATGTTGATGTAACAAGATGATCAAACTTTTTGACTCTATCTGAAAATGGTAAAGTTAATGTCCGAGGTTCTATATGTAATTCCATGCTCATGGGGGAAATGTCAACTTTTCTTAAAAATGATTTAAAAATCAGGTTAACTGATTATTATTCTTTTATTATTCAGAAGGATGACCATCGAACCTATTGTATTTGTCCATTTAATGTATAGAAATGAATTCTCAACCAATTAAAACTCTATAGTTCAAACCAATTAAAAGTTACTTAGAAATTTCGGTTCTCCTAACAAGAAATTATTACTTTACCAAGGGTTATCATAATTTTAAGTTTCAGTAAAATTGCAAACTCCATCTTTAACTTCAATTTGGTTCCCCAGTGTGGTATTTTTGGTTATACTGTTCTATGCTCTTCATATTCATACAGTGTTTGGCATTTTCAATATTTTTGGTAGAGCGCCTCTGATGAGTCTTGAATAGACGAAACGCGCGTCAGGCGTAGCAAAATTTATTGTCTGGAACTTTGTTGTCATTTGTATTTCAATCCACAGAATGATCTCATTAGACAGGTCAAAACACTATATGCATCTTTCACACCATACCATTGGCTAAACCAAACAATAACTTTCTCTGATACTATTTTATTCATAAACTATTTCAAACATTTAACATAAAATACTTAAAGTAGGAATATTGAATACTATACAAACTCCTGAAGGACTTAAAAAATGTTTTTTTAGTCAAATGGCTATTTCTTAAACATTATAATTTATTCAAATATATCTTTCATATAGTTTCAATGTCCCCTTTTTCATAGTAATCTGCAAAAGGTGATGTCAATAATGAGGGTAGAATTGCTGACTGAGCATATCTACCAAAATATAATAAACAAGTGTGGCTTTTCCAGGGGCTCTTTGGGTTGGGTATAACTATGCATAATAAAACAATTTATAAAATATGTAAATCAAAACAATATATAAACTTTACTTAACAAAACAGTATATAAACTTTGCTAAACAAAACAATATATAAACTTTACTAAACAAAACAATATATGAATACACATGATGCTGGACACATAATAAAGATTCCAGACTGATGTTACATCAATGTACAGGATACCAGTTCATAGATGGCAAAGTTATCCATTCCAGTATCTATGTTTGGGGTTTGAAGGTATATAAAGATATATTTTTAGATATACTATTATTTACGAAAGCATGATTTGAACAGGATTATGCTAAAAAAACAAAAACATGTCAGCCAATATTTAATACACAATGGAGCAAATCTGTTAAGTAGATTCAGGGCAGATGTTAAATAAATGTTAGCAGTCAATTCAGAATAGACAGACAACCAATGCAAAGTGATGACAATAATTAACAAAATAAAATAAAAATCAAATTACATTGGCTTGACCAATTACACATAAAAATATATAGATAGTCAGATGATCTGGTTCCTTTAACATTAAAAACATCTAGAAATATTTAAAGAAACATGGAAATAAGCAAAAGGTATGCATAACTTAACTCTAAAACCTCTGTGGGAGTGACATTCATGCCCTTATATTGGTTTACAAATTTTCATGAAAATCCAATGTTTACAGAAATAAATTTAAATCTGAAGGTAATCCTGAAGTATAGTAGTTGGACATAAACAAACAGAGATGTTGGGGTATGCACTCCAAGAAGTTGTCCTCATAATTGGGACCCCTATTCTATGAAGTGAAGTTTCAAAACAACCTAACTGCTGAATGGATTTTATTGTAATCAAAACAAAATCATGTAACCCAAATTTGGCAAATTTTAAAAATTTAGTTTGATTTGTCTCTGTAAATGAAGACAAATATACCTGTCAGTTAGCTATATTTTTGCATTGATGGTGTATATATTTACAGTTTATTTACTACATACCAAGAAATTTGAAGTATAAATTTAATATTCTAAATCTTTTATGACTAAAATTCTGCATAAATTTTATTCTATTACTTTTTTCTACTATTTTATTGTTTGAAATGAAAGTACTTTTGCAAGTTTGTCAATAATTAGGATGTTTAATGGTGTAAAAATTGGAGGGATTTTAAACTAAACTAGAGGCTCTGAGGAGACTGTAATCACTCACCTGGCATACAGTTGCCTAGATAAGCTGTATATCATCTGCCTAACATTTCTGCCAAGTTTGGTTGAAATCTGTTCAGTGATTTCAGAGAAGAAGATCAAAACATGAAATTCCCTTAAGGTACAATGTTAAACTAAGTTGAGACATGGCTGCCATTTTGATTTTCTAATCTGCAAACTATTTAGAGTTAAGTATATTACCGTCTTACAATAATCAGAACACATAATTTAACCTGGTGGCCATGTTAAAATTTCGATCAGCATCAATTTCAAAGATCTGGTAAAGGACCACCTGCCACCTTCCGCAACTTTTGTCGCAGGCGATACAAATATCCAAAGTGATGGCAGAAGTAAAATACTATCGAAAAAATACTTCAATACAGTCAAATTTTCAGTTGAATAGGACATGATAAATTCTAATTTTGATGAACAATTTAACATTCTGTAAATTTGTCAAAAATTTCTGACAAAAGTGACATTGTATGTTATCATCTACTTAGCAAATCAAGTCTAAAATAACTGTACATGTATTAGCACTTTCTTTTTTTTGATAATGTTGTACACAGCAAATTTAATTTTGGTCCATGGAATTGGTGCCAACAATGAGGATTTCCTCTGGGCATTTACAATGTCATTTTTTCCAGGAACCTTTCCTAGTCTAATTTCTCTTTCAAATATACTGTTTAAAATACGTTTCTCAGCAGCACTCCATGACCTTTTCTCTATTGTTTTCTCTTTTTGTCTTTTTGGTTTAGGTGGGATTGTTGTTAGCTTTGAGATAGGCTTGTTGAATTCCTCTTCATCTAATTCCTCTTCTCCTTCTTCCTCCTCATTTTCAATTTCTTCCTCTTCTTCATCAAGCTCATCTGTTAATGTACTAAATACACTGACTTGAAATATTAAAGATTATACCCCAACTCTTAACCTATAAAGTTTCAATGCAGTCTTAGCCTATAAATTTTGGTCCACAGGCCTGACAACTTATTATTGAAAAATTTTGTATAGACAACATTGGCTTGTTGTTGCCATTTCTACAGGCCCTCAAGCATTTTCACTAGCCATGGCTTGTGGCCAATTTCGAAGACTGTCAATGAAGTTGAAGATTTTTCAAAAAATTGACTATGGCTTAATATTATATTGCTGAAAGATGTTATCTTGGCTTGATTTTTTTTATTTTCTTTTTTTTGGTCCAGGTGAGCTACTTCTATCACTTGGCGTCTTTCATCATCTATAAATATTTTTTCAAAATTCTACTCCAAAGAGAATGCAATAACAGGAGTTAACACTAAAGTATGTCTCGCCTGTTGGCACCCTCAGAAACAAAAATTCATTGATAATTTCCACTATATATGAGTAATTTCATGTTCTGAGATCAAAATGTGTTCATAAAACCTTAACATTGCTATTAAATGTATTGTAAATTGTCAAAGTCACTCAACCAGAAAATCAAGGTCAAGGTCAACAGATGGGGATGCAGATGTGACAAGCTACTACTGGGGCATATGCATACCAAGTTTCATCAACCTAGGACTTATAGTTCTTTAGATATGAAGGTGCTCATAAAACCTTAACATTGCTATTATACAATGTATGCATTGAAAATTGTTAAATTCACTCAACCGGAAAATCAAGGTCAAGGTCAAAGAATGGGGATGCAACTGTGCTAAGCTACTACTGGTGTATATGCATACCAAGTTTCATCAACCTAGGACTTATAGTTCTTGAGATATGGAGGTGCTCATAAAACCTTAACATTGCTAATATTATATGCATTGGAAATTTTAAAGTCACTCAACCGGAAAATCAAGGTCAAGGTCAGAAGATGAGGGTGCAAATGTACTCAAGCTTCTACTGGGGCAAATGCATACCAAGTTTCATTGACCTAAGACTTATAGTTCTTGAGATATGGAGGTGCTCATAAAACCTTACCCTAAAAGTTAACGCCGCCGCCGGTAAAGTAACACCTATGTCCCGCTCTGCTTCACAGGCGAGACAAAAATGGTCTGATTGTTCCATAGAATGTCCTGCACAAAAGTTGTGTTTCAAAATTGAATATGTCAAAAAAACTTGTCATTTCTAAAAATTGAACGGGGGTAAGACTACAGTTTTTGGCTTACATTCAAATAAGTATAAGAGATATGGGAAATATGAAGCAACCTCCTTTCTTCCACATTAAAAGCTGTACAAAACTCTCATTTGAGTCAAAGTTGTGAGACAACCCCTTATAGGAGTAGTTGTCCCTTAAACTTCAAATTTGACAATTTTTGCTGTTTTTGCTCTATGTCTTAAACACCATTAGAGTTAGCATTACAAAGGAGTTCAGCTTATCAAAATCAACAAGAATGATGTCCTTTGAACCATTTAGGAGTTAATGCCCTTTATGGGAGTATGGGCCTAAGAGTTTTTGCAATTAAAAGTTCTTAAAAACAGAAAATTAACTTAGAAAAAGTTAGATTTTTTGAAAAAAAGTTTTAAACAAGTGTGGACACAAGAAAGTGTCTCACCTAAATAAGCCAATTTGCAGACATAACAATGAAACTTCTCAGACTTACACCTTACCAATACCAAATGTAAAAAAAACAAATACCAATGTGCTTCCATTTATAAATATTTTATAGATATAAATTGAAATACCAAGACCTACCTACAGCCCTAATATCATTGGTTTAAGCCTAAAAGCAATAAAAATATGATATGAATCACTAAACCATGAAATTTAGATCAAGAGCAGATTTGAAAATAACAAGAACATATCAAAACTTATCAATATATATGTAAACCAAATATCACGAGTCTATGAATAAAATGATAAAGATAACTTGAAAGTTTCTTAACCATGAAATTAAGGGCAATGTCAGGCGTTAAAGGAAAACTATTAATGTATGCATCAAGACATCTATAAACCAAGTACCATTGCTTTAGGTATATTAGTAACAAAAATAAATCAAAAGTCACTCAATCAAAAAGGTGAGGTCAAGGTCAGGCAAAAAATATCAAACTGACAAGTATTTATCAAGAAAAACTTTAATAACAAAATGTGAATGCAGGTATAATGGGGCCCTAATAAACAATTGTTTGTTGGGCGTTTATTAAGCCCTCCTACACACCCAAAAACCTGCCTACCCAAAACATTTGTTGGGGATTTCTTTGAAAGCTTTTTTTAATGAACTTGTAATGATACAAAAATGTATGTTAAATTGTACAAAATTTATTCGGAAAATCTGCTGAAAGTCTCTCAACCAAGAAATTGAAATCAATGTCTGGTGACAAATATTGGACAGTCTCCTACCTGCCAATATATAACATAAACAGCAAATACAAAGAGTCTAACTGTAGCAGTTGAAGAGAAATGAAATTAAATGCAAAAATAATCAAAACTAAGTCACTGAAGTGTAAAATTGAGGTCAAGATCAAATGACATGTCAGTTTAGGGTGTATCCTCCAAGATGTATCTACAGACTAAATATGAGCGGCCTAGGTACTTTTCTTTGAGAAAATAAGTCAAAAGTCACTGAAGCTCAAAGTAATATGACATATGTATCTAAAGACCAAATATGAATGGCCTAGGAGTAGGTTTTTCACTTGCTGAGAAATGGACTTGAATGTGAAACTTTGAATTAAAATTTTCAGTCACTGAACCATGAAATTGTATGGCATGCCATTTTCATACTTATTTATCTCAAATAAAATATATGATATATTACATGTATTACATATGACATACTATATGAGATTAATTATATATAATAAATATGTATATAAGATATTTTATATAATACATGTGATGTCTCTTTACCTTATATATTAAATAAGACATCTCACATATCATTAATTATCTTACCTCCTACAGCCATATGGGAATTTCATTGGATAAATGAATATAACCCATATGGGGCTTCTGCAGGAGTTGCCGTTCTTGATTATCTTACTATACAGTAACATGGCGAACTTTCAAACATGAAATTCATTAGCTTCAAATCTTTCTCTTCGTTTTTAGTTCAAATAAAAATGGTTTACATATATCTGCCTTAATTCAGAGATGTTTTTTGTGACATTTGTGTTATTATGACATCAGATATTGTATTGTGATTTTATCACTATTTTCTTGATTCCTATCCCATCATGCCCGTAGGCAGAAATCTGTAAAAGGGGGGGGGGTGTTCGACTCGCAAAGAGAGGTTCTATTTGCGGACCATAACATCAACTTTAACAGTGCATGTTGGTTTGAAAGGGGGGATTCGTCCGAACCCCTGGGGCTCCTCATGGGGGGTACCAGGAATAAAGTAATCAGCATTTTTTGCCAAAGTAATCAAATAATCATATATTTTTAAGAAATGTAATCAAAAACTTTTTCCCAATTGGAATCAAGTAATCAATAATTCAAACTTTGGTAATCAAATAATCATTAAATATTTGCTCTTGTAATCAAGTAATCACCTTTAAAATGGCCTGGGAATCATGTAATCAAAAACCCCATGAGAAGGCAAACCCCTCGAACCCCCCTGGCTACGCATGCCCGTAGCCAGGAATTTCTTAGGGGGGGTTAGACACTGAACAAAATCTTGACTTTAATAGTAAGACCCCTTCAAACTGAAAGCTATCTTTAATAGTGTTTGTCGATTTTAATCTCAACTTTAATCGTGATACTTTAAAGCAAAAGTCGTTTTTAATAGTGCTTGTTGGTTTTCAAGGGGAGGTTTGTCCGAACCCTTCGAACCCCCCTGGCTACCGGTATGCCCATATTAGGTCACTTACTGCCTGTATAACTAATAATATACAGGCAGTAAGTGACCTATTGGATATACATTGTATACTGATTTTATCTTACCAACCTTTTTTTATGACAATCAGAAAACTAAACATAGATTTTAAAGAGGGCCACCAAAGGACTTTGGTTAAAATTGGTTCAGTTTTCTCACAGTAGTTAAGGAAAATGTTCAAAAAGATTAAAATTCCCATAGGGTCTAATCAGAGCTCCAGATAAATTATAGGAAATTGAGTTAAAAAAACCTTCAAGTTTTAATATTATTGGGTGAAATATCTTCCGTAGTGTTTTGTATACTCATTTAGGAGAGCACCTGTTGGATAATCTTAAAAAAACTTCTTTTTTACCATTTCATGCAGTTTTACCAAATCATTTTAGATGATAAATGTCAGCTTTCATTAATGCTTTAGGAACCACTGAGTTATAATCCTTTTATGATACAAGTCATATTGTTGGCTTTGAGTTCATATTTGTCCTAATTTCTGACATAATTTTTACTCGTCTAAATAATACAAAATTGGGTTTACCATTTTCCAAGCTTTGCAACCTCCAAGTTTAAAACTTTTTAGGTTTTACCAATACTCCTCTAATGTTAAATTATATATAGTTAAATTATATAGGCAATGGTGGCAATCTTGGATGGCATCCAACAAAAGCAAACGCACCTTTTCTAGGGCACAATCCAACACTGTGTCAAACCAACGTACAGTGAATTTCAGAAGTTGTGCGTTTTGAAGCGACACCATAAAACAAAAATAGAGGGTGGTGCAAAAGATTGTAAAATGTGTGCCTTGTGTGTCATATTTGTTATTGGAAATTAATAAATTCGTGTAGAAGGATGATTAAGGATGTGAAATATAAGTTCACTTGTACACAAATGTAACCTATGGTCATTTAAACTGGGAAACGCATGGAGGTTGATTTTACATCGTGCATAATTTTGTTCTCATTACTCAGTGCGTTGTAATTGTTCACTCTGCATTTTAACATAGAACATAGTAACTATGAGGTCACATATTTTAATCAAAACTTGTTGTTTAAAAAACAATAAACAAAGTTATTAGGGTTTTTATTTTATTTCCGGTGTACGGGCTGTTGCAATATAGGTGTACGATGCGTCCTAAGCGACAGTCAGACCTGTCGGACTTCAACTTTATATTTGGGGGCATCCGTTTCCCATGGACACATTCTTTCTGTAATATACCCCCCTTGAATAATGAGGGGGTATAGTGAGGGTGTCCATCCGTCCTTCTGTTACACCAATCTCTTGTCTGCAACTCCAGACCTCGTAAACGCCTAATTTGCGTTTACGAGGTCTGGAGTTGCAGACAAGAGATTGGTGTTACAGAAGGACGGATGGACACCCTCACTATATCCCCTTATGGCTCAAAGATAGTGTGAAATTTTTATGAAAATCCATCTAGGCCAAATTTCACACTATCTTTGAGCCATAAGGGGATGTGCACCTCCTGTTTTAAAAGTCGGTCAAAATTATTTTTGTGATTCCTCTTAGCAAAACATGATCTACAGCTCCTCCTAGACAGCTTGATGGATTTTCATATACCTTTTACACAGTTTGTTTTTGTCTTTTCTTGTTGATTATTTTGATTGTGGTAAAGTGTCTGCCTGCCTAATTCTGATATTTGTTAATAGTAAGAGGTTACCACCAAATTATCTAGTTGCTGATGCTGTTGATTTAATCATATATTAATGAAGAATAAAAAAACCAAGGGCCAAATATCTGTCTCTGGAGCAATTGTGGACTTCTAAGAGTACATACTGCTTTTTATTTGTCAGGAAAACTTTGAGCCACTAAAGAGTTGTCCCAATAAATAATAAATAAGTATAATACCTAAGAGGGAATCTCTTTGTAGTAGACCCCTATCAGGTTCATGGAGGTGAAGGGACGAATAGGTCCACAGCAGTGCTAAGCTCGTCAATTAAATTAAAGTCCGTTAAAGAGCACACAGAAACCTGACCTCGTGTCAACTAGGCTGCTTCGCCCACAGTGACTAGGATGTTACGCCTCAGGTGATGAAATGGAGCAATCCTGACAGGCTGTCAAACTATAATGCGGAAAACCTGACCTCAAAACATAGTGGTGTATCGTGGTTTTTTGTTTTTTTAATGGGGCGCCATGTTCCTTGCACGCTACTCTGCTGTAAGTCTAGATAAGAGTATAACCCATAGGACCCCCTGTAGGAGGTTAAATTGTCCGTCTCTACCTATCATTCCCCTTCAAAACTCAAAACCCGTATTGGCCTTGTGTTCCAATTTCATCCAATTCTTCATTATTTTATGTTCAATGCATCATGCCTTTCATGTTTATCTCACTACAAACTTCCAAAAGTCTGATTGTATAGTTTTTGTACTAAATCGTGCTGAATTGTACTCGACCAGTCTGAAAAAGTCTGAAAAGTACTTAATTGTACTAGACCAAAGTCTGAAAATTTTTAAAAAGACTAAAACATTCTTGACAATTTCAAATGTATTGTTGTCAGTCTAAAATGTTCTAGACCTAGTCTTAATTGTACTCGACAAAGTCTGAAACGTACTCGACCTTGATTAAAACGTACATGCACTTAACTAATTAAAAATCAATTAGGTCTATCAAACATTAAAGATTTTATCTAATGTTACAAAAGTGTGTTCATTGGTGATGTAATTAGATCGAGAATGTTTTAGTACTGTTGAGTACAATTCAGACTTGGTCGAGTACATTTAAGAATTTACATTTTCTTCCTTGTCTATCTGATAATTAACTTTAATTATTAAGGTCGAGTAAAATTAAGTACTTTTCAGACTAATTCAAATGATTAAGTACATGTTCAGACTTTTTACAAAATATCAGACTTTGGTCAAGTACATTTGAGCACGTTTAAGACTTATTCAGAATGGTGGAGTACATTTATAAGTACAGACTTTTGGTAGTATGTAGTGTCTCCTGGGAAATGAATCACTCTCTTGGGAGAATAGCATTGACCAAAAAAAAAAAACTTTGTTAACTTGGTAACCCATAGTTTCTGTTCTAAGTATCAAGCATCATATTTGGCCTAGTTGAATCGTTAATTGTCTCTTTTGGTTTTAAAACTCTGAAAATTGAAATGCACAGAGCTAATAATGACTAATGCGAATACATCGTACGTTACATTGTCGTATGAAAAAACAAAAGACGCATGCCAATTTGCAATGCACCATACACTGCGTATTTTCAAAAAAGCAACGCCTCCGTACACTCTAAAAATATTATGTATTTTGGGGTGCTTTTTTGGCCTAACTAAAGTGCATAAATATGCAAGAATGTTTGTTAACTTTTTTGAAGGGATATTTAAACTTTACTTTTGAGTTGCAAATTTCTATATATACCATGATCTTGGTGTTTTAAATGAGTTGAATGTAACGGATATACATATCAAATCTAGAATCCCACGTGCGTAATGTAAATTAAAGGTTTATATGTCAATGTAAATATTACTAGAATACGTTTAAAGTGAAAAACTACTTTGTTAAGATTATTTCTGTGATTTTTTCAATATTTTATACACTAGCACTTGTTAACATTCTCCTTTTAATATGATGTTCTTTCAATGTTCCGGAATTTCACCAATTGCGGACTGCACAACTTCTGAAATTCACTGTACGTTGGTTTGAAACAGTGCATCCAAGGACCATTTCACCAAAGTTTAATCAAAATTGGTCGTTTGGATTCAGAGAAGTTGACAACAAGAGGCTCCCAAGGAGCCTGAATGACTCACCTGGTTACAAGTTGTTTATCAAAAACATCTTTTAGTTATTGAATTTTTGTACCAATTTAAACATTTGAAGAGATAAATTCTAAATTAACACTAAAGTATGTCTCGTCTGTTGGCACCATCACAAAACTCATTAAAGGTCTACATGGGCCTTAAGTAAGTTAAGGAAATGAGGATAGTTAAGGTCAAGGTCAACTGACAGGTGACAGAGCGACATTTTACCACCATAAAGACTATGTAACATCTGAAGTTGTTCTAGATACCATAGTTATACTGAGAAACAACAACAAAAAAGATGAAAAGGTCTGAAAAATCATCTAAGTCCACAGAATCACTGAACCATGAAAGTGGGGTAAGGGTCAAACGGCTTGGGGTGTGTTGCATGAACCATAACCTTAACTGTCTATATACCAAGTATTAGATGCCTAGCTACTTTTCTTTCAAATCATTTTCCACAAAAGTCTTACAAAGTAGTTTTTTGCCTTGAAAAAAACCCCATCTAAGTTCACAGAGTCACTAAACCATGAAAATGGGGTCATGGTCAAACGATATGGAGTCTGTTGCATAGACTATAACCCTAACTCTCCATATACCAAATATCAGATGCCTAGCTATTATACTTTTCATTTATTTTCCACAAAAGTCTTACAAAATAGTTTTTGGGCCCGAAAAACATTGAAGTCCACAGATTCACTGAACAATGAAAATGGGGTCAAGGTCAAAAGACATGGGGTTCGTTGCATAGACCATAACCTGAACTGTCCATATACCAAATATCAGAAGCCTTATCATTTTATTTTTTTTTTTCTCAAATCATTGTCAGTGCTTGTCCACAAAAGTCTTACAAAGCACCAGTAGTTTTTTGGCCCGAAAAAACATCTAAGTTCACGGAGTCACTGAACCATGAAAATGGGGTCATGGTCAAATGGCATGGGGATGCGTTGCGTAGACAATAACCCCAACTGTCTATATACCAAATATCAGAAGCCTAGCTATTATACTTTTCTCTCAAATCATTGTCCACAAAAGTCGTTCAAAAAAGTTTACGCTGCCGCCGCCGGAAAGCAATACCTATGTCTCGCCTTCAGCGACTTTTCGTCGCAGGCGAGACAAAAACTATTATTTACTTTTAAAGGGTCATATAATTTATAAGGGGTCATCTGACAACTTTGACCAAATTGACGCTTTTATAAAGCCCAATGAGCTGAACACTGAAGCTAACAAAAGTTTTCTCTATCTGCAATACTTTCCATTCTATGGGCAAAAAGCACTATTTTCCGCTTTGAAAGGGCCATAACCCCTATAAGGGGTCAACTGACAACTTCGTGTCTGCAAAGACTTTTGAAGAGCTTTTAATGCTGAAGAAGAAGTATGCCTTAAGATTTTCTCTATCTCTTATACTTTTTAAGATATACATGTAAGCCCAAAACTATGGTCTCACCCCCTCTGTTCTATTTTAAGCAACCACAGCCATCTAGGTTGGTCGGCGTGCATTAATATCACAAACTTGGTAGAGGACATCCAAAAAATCAAGTGTACCAAGTTTCAAAAGAATTTCTTCAGTTCTTTTAGAGAAGATTTTTTAAAATCAGTTAGATTTGTTTGAAAAATCAATAATAATAACTCTTAAACGAGTGATCTGACAATTTTGATACTGAATCATTTTTGTAGATCTCAATAAGCTTAACAACTTTGCAATGTAAAATTTTCCTCTAACACTAACCGTTTTAAAGATATAGTCCATTAACTGTCAATTTTGACAAAAGTTTAGCTTCAATTTGCCTTTTACATGCAGAGGAGATTTTTAAAATTTCATCCCTCCTTTTTCTATTTTTAGCCTGGCATCCATATTGGTTTGAAGGCAGGTCATTGGACACAATTTTGGAAGAGGACCATCCAAGGAACATTCCATCAATCAGTTTTGTCAAAATTGGCTCAGCAGTTTCAGAGGAGAAGATTTTTTTGTTATTGTTAATGGACGAACGGACACAAAGTGATGAGAATGCATCAGAATGAATAAAAGCAGAGGATTTTAGCTTCCTACTCTTTTAATTGATTTTTCAGTTGATTTTTGCCCAATTTCAACAATATTATTCTCTGAAACTTCTAAATTGGCTGTAATGAAACTCAGAACAGTTTCTTCTTTTGGCATTTGTATGCTGCACAGAAGTTGTCATATAAAAAGTGAAACAGAAAATTAGGGATGAAAATGACCTGTAGGCAATCATGATGACAATCTTATATACTCATATTCAGTGCTTAAGGACCTAAATACACAATATGATAGACATGCCAAAGACACCAAATAGTTGATGGGTATGGTAATACATTTGGTTTATAAATATGTACTTACCATCATAGTCAAAGGTTATTTCCTCGAAATCTTTCCCCTTATATTTTGCAATGGAACCACTATTGATGCAGTGTAATAGTTTAGACACCTTGGCTACCTGCATTGTCTCTTCAGGAAGTCTATAAAACTCTCGATGGACTCTGATATCATGGCCTTGAAATGTTGCTAAAATATCTTGTGACGTTTCACTGAGATTTAGGACTTGAGCTAATGTAGCCATCTGTTTTCTCAAAAGAGTTGAGGTTATAAGTTCTGGTCTTTCAACATCAGCTTCTTTCACAATACTTCTTAATGCATCAACTCCTCTGAAAGGGTGTCTACTAGCTTCCCCAGGCCTTGCAAACAAAAAATTGCTTGAGATTTCTTCCTCCTTTCTCATTCTAAGCAAAGCAGTGATATTTCTTTTCATTGATTTTGTTAGCAATACAGGTACTTTGCGGTTTTTTTTCCCAACAATTTCAACACGTAAGTGCGTTTTACAAAAATTCTTTTCAAACTCAGTTAAAGTACTCAAGACAACACTATCTACAATTCCACCAGTCTGGGCATCTTCAAAATTTTTAACCGTCATTCTTTCTGCCTCACCACCTCTTTTTCTGTTGAACAGTATTATCTGGGCAAGAACAAGGTTACAAAAATCTCGGTAACAGCCACTTGTGTGTTCCAGCTCTGCACATCTTCTTACAATGTGTTTATTGATCTTGACAACATCGTTCACCATTGGACGCAGCTTTGGTCTGTTGTATTTATTAGCTTCCATTGTTCTCACAGCTTTTGCAGACACTGCAGTTGTCCAGCCTCTCTCGTAGAGTTTGATGAATGTCTCTGCCATTTCTTCACCTACTTTGTCTCCTGTTTTTAATTTCTCAAAAGCAATGACACCTGCAAGCTTCTTGAGAGCTTGCCCAATTTTGCATGCTAAGGATGGGATGCCATATCTGTCAGAAATGGGTTCAAACTGTTAACTGATTCGATGAGGGTGTCCCAGTTGTTTTTATCAATTGAGTCATAGATTGTGTTTACACCATGTTTTCTTAGTTCTATGAGAAGCCTACCAAGTTCTCTCATCTTATTTGAAATATAGACATGTTTGTGAGTCTGGTTCCCATGATCAGCATACATTGCCATGCCATGCTTAATAATGGTAGGATCCGACAAAACTGCTCCTTTTACATTATCCTCTCTCATAAAGTTAATGATATTACTTTGAAATTCTTCTGAGTTGCAGTTGTTTGGCATTAGTTTTTTTTCCACTAGCAACAGATTTCAATTTTGAAGTTGAGCTCTGTTCTTCAGAATTTGATTTTTTCTGGCACGTTTTAAAATGTCTCCATAATTCTCTTCTCCTGTACATTCCACGACAATAATAACATGTAATTAAGTCAAGGCTTTGCTCATTTGATGACCTATATTTTGGGATGACTTCTCCCTTTCCTGAAAATATCATAGTTGTGCTGATAGTCCCCTGCATTGACTAATTTCCCCCACTCTGTTCTTCTTTCTGCTGATTTTTTTGGTAATATCATATTTTTTGCCACTTCAATTTCGTTGGAATGCTTTCTTTCCATGTGTCTTGCTATATTTGGATACAATCTATCGCAGTATATGCAGGAATGTTTCTTGTTCATCAAGTTTCCTTTCCCACTTTTATAAGTTGCAGTCTGAAAAGTTATCTTCTTTCCCATTTCAAGGGCGGGGAATTCTTTGTATGTAACATTATCATCTTCAATACTAGTTTCTACTCTATCTGCAAATAAAACAAAATGACATATGATAAAATCCATCATTCAGAAATGGTCATATTTTGTTTAACAGGAAGTAATTTTTGAAAGACAGATAGATCTGAATATGGGGCCCATTTCTAATGCTGAATTCCAAATAACAAGTTACTAAATGAAGAGTTTCACCAAACTAGCATGATATAACAACAACATGTTGAACCCTGTACATTAGCAGTCCAATATATATAAAGTTAAATCAGGCAAATCCTATAATACAGTCCCATATCATGCCAATTAAACGCCAAGAGGGTGTTGCATTTTTTTTTCATTACTGGAAGTATATCTAACAGAGATTCAGGATACCATATTTGAAAAATAAGAAAAGAAAATGTTGTGGGACTGAAAACAACAAAACCTTGGCTGCCAATTTATTTCTTTAGAAAAAAAAATATCTTGTTTCATATTAAAACTGATTTTAAAATTCCTCCTGGGACCTCCATTTTATTGGAAGTAGGGGAGATAAATATGTTCCCGCCAAAATTAAGATTTATTTGTTTTGATTTCTGGAGACAATAAATTGGATTTTTGGATATTTTTTAAGAAATCTTATTGGCAGGTAAAGCTTTTTGATTGGTTTCTTAACACTGACTAAATGTTTCAATCATGTCAATGCACTCTTTAAGCATCTTGTGATCTCGATCTTGGCCACGTGTTTGTTTGCAGACTAATTTGCATATGAAATCATTTCCAGGTTAAGAAGATTTTTATTTTTTTAATTTTAAGTAACCATACATCATGTCATTTATGTATTTTAAAGGAATATAAAATTTTCCGTTTTAAAAAAACGTTTACATGTATTTTCCTGTATAAAAATATCAACAGCCCATGCATATGTTCAAAGCACATGTCATTGTTTTAGTTCAATATGATTGGTCAGTGACCATCACCCAATAATAAATTAAAGTCAGTCTTCTTGGCTAATTAGTTATAAATCAATTTCACAAGTTAATTACTGACACAACACATTGAGTTGTTTATTGGCTTGGTATTGTAAATGTGTCAATCACTCAATGGCTTCATTAGACCTGTGATCTATTTTGCAATTTTGATAGCGTCTCGGTACAGACTGATAGCATCTCGGCAAAATAGGATAGCATTTCGGTACCTGGGGAGAACACTTAACAGAATCAAAAACATTATACCCTCCGCAACTTCGTTGCATGGGGGTATAATGAGACCTTGACAAGAGATTTATGAGCTTGTGAAAGGAATTATGGGTAGAGATTGAAGATTATAGCCAATACCCTATATTGAACAAGTGTGCAAAGTTTGGTTGAAATCGGTCCAGTAGTTCAGGACAAGTTAACGCTTGAAAAATGTAACAAATTTCGGTCATTTTTGTGACTTTTTTCAAAATGGCCGCCAATTGCTTCCAACAGATTTTGATTTTTTCCCCTACATTTGTAGTACTAATTATCCTCTACCAACATAAATACAAAGTTTCATCAAATGCTGTTTTGGGGTACCCCTCTTTGAACGGCGGCCATTTTGAAAAATTTGAAATGATAGGATTGTAGCCAATACCCTATAGAACAAGTGTGCCAAGTTTGGTTGAAATTGGTCCAGTAGTTTAGGACAAGTTAACGTTTTTACAGTAAAAATTTACAGACGACGACAGACGTGAAGTGATGTCAATACCTCACTTGGCCTTTCGCCCAGGTGAGCTAAAAACGTGACGGACACAGGCCATTACTAAGTACCTCCGTTCAGTTGCGGCGGGGACAAAAACATTGCATAGTGACAAAGCAAAATACCAAATATCAAATCATTGTGATGCATGTAAGCAGAGGAAAGTTTGATGGAAATTTTCGGAACAGACATACCTATCTATGGACTGCAATTTGTAAATCTTAATGTCCCTGATACCTATGTTCAAAGCACCTCAACCAATGTTCCTGATACCTATGTTCAAAGCACCTCAACCAACAGCAGGGGATACCTAGAGAGAGCAATCCATGGATAGCATATGTCGGCTCTGTTCGGTAAACAGTAAATCCTGTGTGAGAAATACTAAGTTTTTCATTAAACAAGAAGTAGGCAGTGAAGCAGTATGAAATTGCTTTACACAGTATAGTAATAAGGTATGAAGACTTCTGTAAAGTTTCAAACCTCTGCGTCATGCAGTTCTTGAGAAATTTAGCATTAGTTCCTATGTGAGAAATTCTAAGTTTTTTGTTAAAGTAGATGCAGCAGCAGCATAAAATCGTTTTATATGGTCTTAGTACTATGGTATGAAGAGTTCTGTAAAGTTTCAAGCCTCTGCATCATGTAGCTCCTGAGAAAAGATTTACAAAATGTGAGACTCAGAACAACAGACGCAGGACGACCAAGACGATGGTCCCAATGCCATCCCTATATGTCACTTTAGCAATACATTGCAGTGACATAATAAGTGAGTATCTACTGACATGATTCATCAGCCAAATATTATATTTACTTTTTTCACTATCTTCTTCTGTAACTTCAACTTCTTCTTCAATATCATCATCATCATCATCATCATCCTCTTCTTCTGATTCTTCACCCAAACGATAATCAGGGTCATTGACATCATCATCAAAATCTCCTTCCTCATCTTCTCCACCATCATCAGCTTCCTCGTTCAAAGTAAGCTCTATAAATAGAGATAAAAAGTTAGCACTGCCTACTGGCACCATCAGAAAAAGAAATTCCTTAATGATGTCCGCTTTTTTCATAAATACATGTAGATCACTACTTCTGGTTTCTGAACAAAAGTCGTTCATAAAACCTTAACATAGTAATTGAAAATTGTCAAAGTTTCTAAATTGGAAAATCAAGGTC
>CAXARO010000563.1:0-23038 GCA_963971305.1 Arcuatula senhousia | reverse complement strand
AATCGACCATCTGTGCAAAGAAAGACTTTGATCAGTGAAACTTTAGATTTAGATATAAATCAAGTAAACACTTGGTTCAATAACCAAAGAGCCAGGAATTTCTCAGCAGAAAAACAAGTAGAGAGAATGAGAAAAGATAGTCAGAAACCTGTCATCCCTCAGGCTTGGAATTCACTCCTAATTTCTTGAACTGCTTCTTGTACAATACATGTTCTTTTAGTGCATTGCATATCATGTATATACAAAAAACATAATGTACAACTATTTAAAAGATTGGAAATATGTCTAATAACAATTTTGAGCACAATTTATCATAAAAAATATATAAATTATATGAAATAACAAAAAAATACTTCCCTAAAACAATAAACTTTAATTATTTGTGTCATTTAAAGAGTTCAGAAAATTTATTTTAAGTTTGACATGTTTGAGTTATTTTGCTTTAGTTAAGAAATAAAAGACACATAATGTTTTACTTAAATTGTATCTCCACTGCTAGATCATACATCATGTACATTTTGTATATTTTGTTTTTGATTTTTGGAGTGAATTGAATAAAGGAGCATATACATTATGTTTATATATTTTTTTTTATTATTCATGAACTTAATTACATAGTGATACATGTACCAATAATATAACCAAATGGAGATGATGAATCTTATTTACATGTTCATGTACATGGTTTAAAGACAAAATAATATTATCACAAACAGGAGAGACTAAACACTTGGTACATGTACAGTAATCTCAAGAGATATGAGCTGCTAAACTTCTGTCCTGCATTGATGATTCTAGTTGTACTTTTAAATATACCCCTGCAAACAAAGTTGGGGGGTTATATGGGAATCACCCTGTCTGTCTGTCTGTCTACATACCTCTAAAGCCCTTCTCCTTCTAAACTGCTCAACAGATTTTTATATGAAACTTTACATGAAGGAAGTACATCATATGAATGATTTCTTCAGATATCATTCTTTGGAGATACAATTGGACATAGACTTTTTAAATTCAGTATTTAATGGGAGACATTGTTAGGGCAACTTCTCATAAACTGCTTGAAAGCTTTGATGAAACTTTGCATGAAGTACATCAAATGCAGATGTGCATGAGGAATTTGACTAGCTCTCGGATATCATTAAGGGGAGATAATTGGACTTGAGGTTTTTTGCAGTACAGAGTCAAATATGAAAAGGGGGGTATACTTTTGTGAATTCATTCACAGTATTACTTGTTTTTTTTTATTTGTCACTTTGTTTGTCTGTCCTCTATCAATGACTTGGCAATAAAAAAACTCTATGCAGTTGAATTATGGATATGTGCATTAATGTACATTTTAAAATACACATTTTATACATTTGTAAAAACATTGTACAGCATGAAAATATGGCTTTTTCTTGAAATGGTTTCATTAACCTGCTCATTACCAACTTGTGTACATATTGGTAAATATGAATAAATAAGAAGGGTGTGACAAAATTACATGATTATTGCTTATTTCTATTTTTTTTTTTATCAATTAATCAAATTAATTAGAAGCCATAATTCATACTCTGGGCAGTTGGAGATAAGAAAGTGGTTTTATCACAGAATTTATCAATTAGTGACACTTGATTGAATTACCTTCATGTTTCACTGATGTTTTATTAATTTCCTGGGATCATCTTATAAACATACAAGAAATGACCTCATGAAAATGTATACCATGCAGTAAGAAAGGTCAAGGATATAATGACTGACTGGGGAGTTTAACGTCGTGACTATACCTATATATAGGTCTGCAGCGACGTAGGATATAATGTACACAACACTTGCTTATATTGGATTAATATGGACTATACTAACAAAGTAGAATTTCTGTCAGAGAAAAAAAAAACTTTCAAAAAAACTTTGCAACAGAGAAATATATTGTTGTAATACCATCTGTGATAAAGTTACGTCACTTTAGTGTTGAAAAGGATACATTTGACCTATTAGAAGTTAGGTGTGAATCTGAAAATAAGATTGACAACAAAGCATTTAGGGTTCACCTAGTTATGCCAGTTTCAGCAACCTATGGGCATATTCCTCGCCCTTTGAATGTTGCATTGTACAATATGAATTCTTTTGCACAAGAAGTTGGTATTAGTTATGAAATTTGGTGGTAAGTCTTATGTTTTCTGGTTGAAAATAATTTGTATACGCTAAGGTCTTATAGCTAATGTGCGTATGAGATTAGTGTATGAATATTATTGTCTTGTCATTTTTATGCCCCATCTTTGAGAGTAGAGGGGCGTATAGCGATCGGGTTTCTTCATCTATCAATTCATTGGTCATTCCAAAATCAGGTTTATCTGTAGGTTTAAGTTAACAAACCATGAAGGAAGTATGATATCATGAAACTTTATACATATATATACATCAGGAAATGAACAAACAATAAAATCATCAAAGATTGAACCTGTCTCATCAATTTCATGGAACCTTGATTACAGTCTGCGAAATTAGCACTGGCTAGCTTGCCCCTGGCCAGTAAAAATCCTTTCGGGCAAGTGAAATTGATAGGAAATTTAGTTTAGATAAATAAAACAAAAACAAAAAAATCAAGGATGCAGGCAAGTCATTCTTAAATGTTAATTTCCTGCACTGGATTGATCACAGAAAAAGGGAGGTGTTAAACTTTGGTTTATCTACAGGTTGAAGTTACTTTACCGATATCATCATGAAACTTTTTTAACATATACATCTGAATATGAGCATCCAAAAATCATCATAAATTTTACTCGCTTTAACTTAATGGTTAAGTGATTGTTGGGGGGGGGGTATGTTGTGAGACAGGGCATTATGTCTTTTTAGCTCACCTGGACCGAAGGTCCATGTGAGCTATTACCATCACTTGGCGTCCGTCGTCGTCGTCTGTCGTCGTCTGTCGTCCGTTAACATTTTTTTCAAAAATCTTCTCCTCTGAAACTACTGAACAGAATTTAATGAAACTTAGTATGAATGATCCTTAGGGTGTCCTGCACCAAACTTGTGTTTCAATTTTTGATCGGTCAAAAAACATGGCCACCGTTACTAAAAATAGATCAGGGGGGTCAGACTACTGTTTTTGGCTTGTAAATCAAAAAGTATAAGAGATAGATGAAATCTGATGCCACCCTACTGCTTCAGCATCAAAAGTTCTACAAATGTCTCCATTTGGTCGAAGTTGTCAGATGATCCCTTATAGGGGTAACAGCCCCTTAAAGGTGAAAAATAGCGTTTTTGCATGTTTTTGGGCTTTAGAATGAAAACTATTGTAGATAGAGAAAAGCTGTTGCTTGCTTAAATGTTCAGCTCATTTAGCTCTACAAAAGTCTCCATAGGGTCGAAGGTGTCAGATGACCCCTTATAGGGGTTACAGCCCCTTAAAGGCCAAAAATAGTGTTTTTGGCCTTTAGAATGAAAACTATTGCAGATAGAGAAAAGCTGTTGCTTGCTTAAATGTTCAGCTCAATTAGCTCTACAAAAGTCTCAATGGGGTCGAAGTTGTCAGATGACCCTTTTTAGGGGTTAAAGCCCCTTAAAGGCGAAAAATGATGTTTTTGGCCTATCGAATGAAAACTATTGCAGATAGAGAAAAGCTGTTGGTTGCTTAAATGTTCAGCTCGTTTAGCTCTACAAAAGTATCCATAAGGTCATAGTTGTCAGATGATCCTTTATAGGGGTTGCAGCCCCTTAATGGTGAAAAATAGCATTTTTGCATGTTTTGGCCTATAGAATGAAAACTATTGTAGATAAAGAAAAGCTGTTGCTTGCTTAAATGTTCAGCTCAATTAGCTCTGCAAAAGTCTCCATAGGGTCTAAGTTGTCAGATGACCCCTTATAGGGGTTGCAGCCCCTTAAAGGCGAAAAATAGTGTTTTTGGCGTATAAAATGAAAACTATTGCAGATAGAGAAAAGCTGTTGCTTGTTTAAATGTTCAGCTCATTTAGCTCTACAAAAGTTTTCATAGGGTCAAAGCTGTCAGATGACCGCTTATAGGGGTTACAGCCCCTTAAAGGCATAAAATAGTGTTTTTGGCTTTAAGAATGAAAACTATTGCAGATAGAGAAAAGCTGTTGCTTGATTAAATGTTCACTCATTTAGCTCTACAAAAGTCTTCATGGGGTTGAAGTTGTCAGATGATCCCTTATAGGGGTAACAGTCCCTTCAAGGTTTGAAAAATAGCGTTGTTTCATGTGTTTGGTCTATAGAATGAAAACTATTGCAGATAGAGAAAAGCTGTTGCTTGCTTAAATGTTCAGCTCATTTAGCTTTACAAAAGTCTCCATAGGGTTGAAGTTGTCTGATAACCCTTTATAGGGGTTACAGCCCCTTAAAAGTTGAATAATAGTGTTTTTTGATTACATGTATTTAGAATGAAAACTATTGCAGATAGAGAAAAGCTTTTGCATGCTTAAACATTCAGCTCATTTAGCTATACAAAAGTCTTCATAGGGTTGACATCAAGACCAGGTGAGCGATTCAGGCTCCTGGGAGCCTCTTGTTTATATATTCTTGTTAAAATATCTTATAAATTAGCAAGGTCAATTTTTGTATATTTAGACTGAACGTTTTCCATCTTTTTCTACTTTCAGTAAACCCCTTTCAAAAGGAAGAGAAAGTCAGCAACACAGATGGACATTAGGAGGAGGTATAGAGCAGCCATGTGTTTATAGGATCCATCTTGGGGCGCTACTATTTGAAAAATTAATGTCTGAGCTTGAACTTATTAAAGCAGTATATGAGGTATGTAGTCCAATATTTTGTTACACATTGTAAAGTCAGTTAATAATTTCTAATTTTACATGGAAAAAATAAAATAAGTAATATTGTAGGTTCAATTGACATCAGATGAAGAATATGAGGCCAAATCCAAGAAGTCAAAAGAAGATTGAACTAATCAACAGCAGATTTCTTTTATATTGTTTTACATAAAATTCTTTTAAAATAAATTAAATTGGTGTTTGTTGTATGTTTAAAAAACTCATTTAAAGGCCAAATATAAAAATGTGTCACTAGCTATATTCCACAAAAAGGTTAGTTATAGTTTTTTTCAGCCCATCTGTAAGTATTCATTATTTACTTCTAGGATTTTAATGAAAATTTAAAAATGTTAGATCACAATATGACTATCATCAGACTGGTTATTTTTAGTGATTGCATAGTAAACAATTTTGACAAAATAAAAATTCACAGATGTTTTGACCAAGTATAAGCCTTATTTAATACAAAAGAATCAGTCATAGTTGATGACTTTTTGATCATTATCAATCGCATTTCGATCAAAATCGATCATAATATACTAATCAAAATTATCGATCACTAATCAATCAAACTCTGAAGGGAGTTTGATCGATAAGTGTTCAATTAGTTGGTCTCATCAATCGATTAGTGTTCGAAAACCGATCGATTACTGATCGATGATCAGTTTGATTGATTAATCAAGTCGGGACCGTAGCACATTTTTAGCGCACTTCATGTTTAAAATATGCGACCAGTCAACGGTTTGTCAACCATATGAAACATCAAAATACAAACATTCAATTTCTATAATTTAATTTTACTGTTGATTTTCGTTTTGGTTTGTGGTGTATCTTTTTCGCATTAATATCAAAATGCTAATTTAAGTTGTGAGAATTTACCTAGATAAGAACAAATTTTAGTTGTGCGTATAGTTAGGTCATGACCCGGCTACGGCCACGTGAAACAGGTGACATTCATGAAAGATGTGTTTTTGCATAATAATATTTTTTTCCCTGAAACTCAAGATGGCCGACCAACATTGCTCATCAGTATTTCTGGGTCTCATTACAAAATCAGCTTGATTAAATTAAACAGAAAATCTTCCAAGGGAAGTACCCCAGCCTTCAAAGTGAAAATCCTAATTATTTTGAAAAAATAAAGAAATTGTAGATGATGAAGGCATAGCAATAAAAATCCAGCCATAAGTTCAGATCATTTATCCAAATCATGCTTTTTGTCTCTTAGAAATAATGCTTATTATCATGCTAGATGCATTCAAGAAGTGGCATTTGGCCATTTTTGTCATATCCAAAAATGTGTTTCTGAACAGTTTTTGTAGTGAAAGGCAAACACATTATTTATAATTAATATTCATTTGAACTATTTTTGTCTCACCTGCGACAATTGTCGCAAAAAGCGAGACTTCGGTATTCTGATTACGGCGACGGCGTCAGTAGCGTCCACACTTGTTAAGCTTTTTGCTTAAGTCTATTTTGTGTGTGAACAAGTTTTGATACACCATTGATATTTGGTATGTAGTTAAATTAGCATTAATACAGATCTAGTCAAGTGGATTTTATATGTATGATTATAGAGTCAACTGACTTTGCGATTTTATACTGATTTTGCCATTGTTTTTTTTTTAAGTCTGTTTAACATAAAGCAGTTATATGGTACACCATTGATAATTGGTATGCAGTTGCATTGGCATCAGTGCAGATCAATTTAAGGGCATTTTGTGTGTATGCTCCTGCAGTCACGGTCTTTGAGATTTTATGCCGATTTGGCTAAATAGTATCGTTTTTATATATATTTAATATTATGTGCAACACCATCGATAGTTGATATGCAGTGGTATTAACATCAGTACAGATCTAATCAAGTGGATTTTATCTGTATGCTAATGAAGTCATGGTCTACTGAATTTGCGATTTTATACTGATAGCCAATGCTAACTTTTTTCTTAAGTCTGTTAAACATGAAGCAGTCATGGAACACAATTGATATTTGGTATGTAGTTGCATTAGTATCGGTACAGATCAATTTTAAAGGCATTTTGCTTGTATGCTTCTGCAGTCACGGTCTACTGACCTTGAGATTTTATACTCATTTGGCTAGATTTCAATCTTATTTTCTTAGTCTATATAATGTGAAAAAGCAATGGTATATCATTGATAGTTGGTGTAAAGTTGAATTTGCATCAACACAGATAATTTTTTGAGTAGTTGCCATTACTGAAGTCACTTATAACATTTGCATTTTTCTAATACTTCATTTTGGATTGTGTCCAGCTGCGACAGACGAAAAATATCTCTATGTTAACTGTTTATCTCATATTTTGCCATTGCCATTAATTTGATCACTTAAAACTATTTTGTAAGGAAATAAACAAAGATGAGGACACAGCCGCTAATTTGAATCACTCATTTTCAAAATGCTCAGTGATACATGCCAAGGCACGGCAATATTTTATCAGGACGAGGTGCATAATTTGTAGTTGGTTTTTTCCTCGTTACCCTATAACTTTATATTGCTTCCCGGCTGCTGTCTTCACTAAACACATTTTACGATAGACACCATGTATTCGTAGTCAATATGGGCTTTCTATCTCGCAGATGAGTGCAGACGTTGGTTTGTCATAGAGTTTTGATTTTCCTTCTTTTCCGGATTTGGCACACTGAATTGGAAATTGGCAGTGTGGTGTGTGTGCTTTAGCAGGATGAAACCGCTTAATTTTCCGGAGCACCTAAGTTCACTCTTATTACAATTTGAGTTCGCGTTGTTGATTTCTGTTCGTTTTTTATGTTTAGTATTTCCTCGTGATGTTCTTGTTCGTGTTTATCGTTTTTTTTGTTGTTGCCCTTACAGACAATTGGCATTGGTGCATCTTCGATTCTTTTATATATAGTGGGGTTTTCCCAATTTGTTAATCATTTTTCTTAGATATTTCGTTCCTTTGTGATAAAGGAAAAAATAATCCTTTACCAGATAAGTTATTTTTGTAGACTTTTTGGCTTAAATTTAATATTTGGTTGTAATTGTATAGTCATGTTTGACAGTGAAAAATTCCGCACTTTTTTCTCTTTATAATTTATCAGTCATAAATATCTAGGGAAATATCTCTAAATCTAAAAACCTTGATCGATATGTTTTTATTTCACTCCAAATGCATCTGACCCAAACAAGCTAAAGCCAAAACTTTTGTGCTGCCCTCTGCCTGACCTTTATCTAGATGCTACTTTTGCTTAACGAAAATTCAAAGTTAAGAGAAATTGTATGTGTAGCATATTCATTTATTGTAAATGAATATAGTAAATAGTTTTTCCTTTTTACTTTTTTCTGCAAGAAACAGAGGTAGCAATGGGGCATCCGAAAGGGAAGAGACAAAAAACAGAAATCACCAACGAGAACGGGACAACAAACAGACAACATGTAAAATACGCAAACACTAACACTACTGAAAATCAATTACCAATGCTAACTCTAGTCGTAACGAGAACAAACTAAGTGCTGCAGAAGACTAAAGCAATTCCTGCTTGATACAGCACACCCGTCACGTTGCCAACAGTCAATCTAGTGTGTCAAATCCAGTAAAAGAGGCCAAAACAAAACCCTATGACAAATCAACATTTGCCCTCAATTATAAATGTTCCAAATGATAAATATTGAGAATACCTTTTTCCGTCTTACAATTGGACCCTGGAAACCTATAGTAAAACTAGTTCATGTGTTCGTTAGGAACATAATGTTAATAAAATATTACAAAAATTAGGCAAATTCTTACCGTTTGCTTCCTGTACCATATATTATAATGACTGATTCAAGTGGTAGAGTAGTAAATGAAAGCTTGATCGGTAACAAAAGAAACCTCACAAACTATATGATGAACAGATTAAACATCTGACAGTTTAGGTTACACTCAAATGCTTTTGAAATGAATCATTTTTTAACCCAATCATCTGGACAATTGCAACATTAAAACGTAAAATATATGTACAATATTTTACATTTAGTAATTTTCTAATATAAAATTTATTAACCATGCAATGTCTTTTTCTCATGATGTTAACAAAGCTGCAAAAACTTTAGAATGTAGATGACCATCATGATACAACGTAGTGATGATAAACAAACAATAAAACACAATACGTATATCTGATAGATTTTACTAATGATTTGATTCAGTAAATTTTGAATGATTGTCAATATGGGAAGTAAAGATTATATCATCTTCCTTCTTAAAGCTGGTCCTATTACTTTGATACAATCGTGAAAGAAAAGAAAAGAAAATATTATCAGATGAGAATACCATCATATTACATTTTAAACTCTTAACTGATTTTACACGCATTATTGTTGCCACAATGTCCATGAACATAAATATATATATATACATTGTATATCTAAGATGAGGACTAAAATATACAATAGTGTTCTTTCTTTAATAAGTGAAAGTAATACATGTATTAATAGTTTCCAAAGATTTTTAGTCTCATGGGAGTATAAAAGCAAACCGGTGAAAAGAGGAGCATGGTTTGATGCCAATGAAATTTCAGCTGGTAAAAAAAACCTTCCCCTTATTTGAAAAATGTGTGGTCAATAAGGATATTGACCATACTGCAAACCTGGTCCCAGGTGAAACAAATCTTGTCTTGCCAAGACTAAACATTTCATGTAATCTTAAATAGAATAATGATCGTTTTAAAAAAACATAATTTTGACTACAATTAGTTATCTATAAATGTGTTATAAGACCCTACTTTATATGCTTGATTATGTTTTGAAACTAGTGACTAACCATGAGAACAAAACGCTTTGAATAAGTTAAGATTTAGAAATTTTTAGCAATAAACAAGTCCGCAAAGTTTCTCGAAAACTTGTCAATGGACTTTCATGAATTTTTTTATGATGGAAGAGTGGGACTCAAAGAGATGCATGCAATTATCAGAATTTTCAAAGTGGAAACAAGATAAGGTCATAATATAGGACATTGCGATATCTCGTTTACCTAGGTGTGAGGGTTCTAAAATTTTTAGGGTACTGAGCACAGGGAGCTCTTAAATAATACAAACAAAACTTTTTGAAGTGATATTCACGGTTCTCAAGTTATTTACACAAAAATGATTTTTTTCATTTTGGTATTAGTTACTCAAAAATGTGGGGTTTTTTTCTATTCCAATGAAAAGTACCCCTAAAAAGACTAAAAGCATTTGCTTGCTTAATGTTTGGCTATATGTCACTACAAAATCCAAAAAGTCTGAAATGGCAGTTTTTTTGGCTGAAAAGTCCATGTACACCATAGAAGTATCAAATTATCAGCAATTAAAAAAGATTAACACAATTAATTCCCCGCTGGGTTTCTATTGATAATAGAAGCACCGACTCAGTTTGGCAAGTAGGTGTTAACACGCTTGAAGATGGCCTGTGATATATCTCCTCCAGATTTTTAATATAAAATGTTAACTATCGGTTGCCTTAGCATTTACATTATTAATAAGGATGCGGGCCCAACTGAGACTTTACATACATTTACATGTAGGCCAAAGCTTCTACTATTTACTATTTACTAAAGATTGAAGAAATTGGTAAAAAAAGTATTTTCAAAACTGTTAATACTTTAACATTGGTGATTTCCATGTGATATTTGTACCAGGAAACTTTTAGAGGCAAAATAATACTGCACAAAAATATGCAGAACTTCCACAAAATGTATGGACAAAATGAAAATGCATAAAATGAACCGGTGAAGGTTTGATAAAGAATTAAAAACAGTGAATTTCTTTAAAATATTCTTTATTGCAAAATTAATGCATGCCACTGCATACAAATAAAGTATAATTTAAATCTAAATATTAAAATGTTCTATTACTCATAAAGCTGTTTTAAAGTAGAACAGTGATTTAGCTTGTTTGTCTGTGTATTGATGTATATTTAAAGAGAATTTGTTCTAAATAATAACTAAAGTAGAACGCTACTGCTTTTATTTTCGTTTTTTAACATAGATACACATGCAAAGTTTGGGTTGTAACCTCCTGCTAGTTTGATACCTCAATGGTTTCATGTAAAGGATCACAGTTCGCTTTGCTTTCGCTTGGAACTAAATGAGTGAGTGAGTTAGCGAGTTAGTTTTTCCGCCCTCGCAACAGTATTAAGGTTATTTGAAGGCAATGAACATGAAATGATGATATAAAGTATGGGGTGTGGTGGGAAACAAAGGAAAGGGTACAATTCGAAGAACCACAGAAAAAAAGGAGAGAGGTGAATAGGGGCTGAAAATTTAGCTTATGTGGTGTACTATTTGGTAGTCCACAAAGGGATCTTTTACGTGCATAAAACGTGGCACTCTCCACACACATTGGCCCGCTATTGTCAGCGGTCAGGGTTTCCGTATTATAAACCTGCAATCCCCGCGGACGAGGGTCACCCTAATTGAATCGAATTAAAAAAATCATTTTTAAATACAGGTTTTTAAATATATACATATAACTAAAACCTGTATGTTTAAAATACCCCTTTATCTCGTTATAAAGAGATGTGGAAAAAATGTACGCGACACAACAACATAAAGAAACGGGTATTAAAAAATCACAATGAAAATTAACAGCCAGCAGTCTTATGTATTGATATTTTCAAACTTTCAGTTGTTTTTTTTTTATAAATTTACTTATAAATTTAGATTCACTCTGCTTTACGACGATATGGGTTTTCTGGTTTTCTTTAGACCCTCATTTTATAAGTGTATCTTTTAAAATGTATTTCAAACTTTAATTAACAATATTTTGTAGAAAATGTTTTTGTAGTTGCAGGTACATGATATAGAACTAAGTAGATGTTTTACTGTCATAACTGTTGATTTGCATATTGTCAAATTTGAGTTCGGCCTAATTACCGACGAACGCCCCCCAAAAACACTTTTTTATGTGTAGTCCAAATTCTCCCTTCCTGCTAATACAATTAGATTTGCAATAGTGTCCAAAGCAGCTATTAAAATATATATAGTCAATTAATATTTACTAAAATCACAATGACTTTTACATATCAATTAAAAATCAGGTCACAGACCGTCTTTATAACACGTGTTGTGCTGGCTATGACTATTTAACAGTCTCCTGTAAAACTCGTAGGAAGCAGAGGTAGAACTAGGTGATGTTTATTTAGCTATACTGATTACTATTGTATTATAACGGTTTGCCTTTTGAAAACACCCTGAAAACTATTGTTTTAATAAAAAATAAACAACATCATTTAAATATATATTATGCTTTTTGACATAAAATTAGCACTTATTACCGTAATTTAAACTGAATTGTCCCCGACAGAGGAACATCTCGATGCTAATTAATATGTAGCCTACATCCTTTACTGTGCACGTCGGCTTAAAAACGAAATGTATCTGTTATCATACTCAGGTACACAGTTTCTTTAAAACTTGCGGTTCCAAATGTTTCTTTTCGTTTTTTTTTTTTTGGCTCTGAATTTCTTCACTTTCGAGACAACTTTCTCTTAAATTAAATGCTTTTGCTTTTTTGTAAATTATAACGATATCAGATAATCGAATCAAATCGAAATCGAATACTTTTATACGATAGTAACAACTTAACAAACGGACATACACACAAAAACATAAAACACCTACAAATAATAATAGAAAAAAAAACACCAACCCTTCACCTTTAAAAAAATTGCTTACAAAATTAAGCACAAAATTTAGTCTCTATGCTTCACAAAAAGAAGCGAAACTATTAACAATTTTATTTTATCAAGTGTAAATTAATGTTAAGAATATTAAGAATCAATTCAGAATAATTCAGACAACATTTAGACAATCTTGACTAGTCAGAATGTTAAGAATTTGTTAAGACAAATCCAGACACCATTCAGACAATTCAGATAGCGTTAAGAATGTTAAGAATCTGTTAAGACAAACTCAGACACCATTCAGACAATCCAGACAGCGTTAAGAATGTTAAGAATCTAGTTAAGACAAATCCAGACACCATTCAGACAATTCAGACAGCGTTAAGAATTATTCAGACTTGATTAAGACTGTTTCAAACAATGTTAAGAATTTTTCAGAAGATTTCATACATTTTAGAACGTTAAGACAGAATTCAGACTTTTCAGCCAAAAAAACTGCTATTTCAGACTTTTGGGATTCTGTAGTGTGTGTTCTACAAAAGCTTTCATATGTTGAAGTTTATGATATTTCATGATTTTTTTGCATCTCGTGATCCAAAACATGCAAATAATTATTCTCAATTATTATATCAATCATTGAAGTCAGATGAGCGATTTGGACTCATGGGAGCAATATTTGATTCTTTGGTGTTTTAGGGGAGAAAACACCAGTTTCCTACATATTTGTTTAATAAATGCATGAAAGACTTGATCATATGTCAAGTAATATAAGACCTTTCTTAAGTTCGCACTGAAGTTGTTTTGAGTAACCAAATGTAAAGGTAGTTGAATTTGTTTCATCGCTTCACTTAATAATTTGACATAAGAATCCCCATACGTAACATATCTGGCTACAGGGCTACAGCCTTTTTAGAGAGATAATTTTTTTTTTTTTAAGAATAAAAAAGTTACACAGAAATCAACATTTGTTTTAGTATTTGACATATTCTACTTACCCATCGAGATCATGAGTTCAGTTATGTTTCCACTGGAGCTAATGTTGTTGATTGCAGTTTGGTTTTTGTGTCATGTTTCTTTTTTTGAAGTGTCTTGTTTTTTGTTTGTTTGTTTTTTCTGGGACTTCAATTGGTCCCTTTTGTACATGTATATACATGTATCTATGCTTCTTTCATTTTCTAATAAGCATAGTTTCACTTTGCAAATGTTTGCGATTGGTGTGTGTGTGTGTGTGTGTATGCACGCTTTAACTTGAGTCTTTTAGGTTGTCATCACTTCCAATATATTCTGAAGTTTCTTTCATCAGCCCTTGCTAATTACTTCATAAGTTAAAATTGATTTTATTGTTTGTATCCAAGTGAGATATTGAAGCTATTTTGATGCCATTTTGTTACATTCATATCTTCATTTCTGCTATAGAAGCGATAATATATAATAAATTCAGTACATAAACACATGTTACAATAAACATAAACATATCATACAAATTAGACTTATTATACAAGTAAAAAACAAAATACATACACACAAAAAAAAATTGTAATAACAGATACATGTAGTTAAGAAATGAGATTCATAACTGGAATCATTTTATTATATGAAGGCTGTCTGCTGACTAATGACATTGCATGTACCGTGATACTGCAGGATATCATGGTTTACTTTAATAGGCGATTGTATTCTGCTGAGGAAGTCACAAGGTATACGTACGCTAAAGAACGGAATTCGAAACTTTTGGCTTCGTCCACAGATAAGATAATGCTTTTCAGAGGAGGATCTCGTACAAAGAGTTACTGTCCTTATTTGAGAGTTCAACATACAGGTTAAAATTGAAATTCTCAATCACGAGGTCAAAAAGGCTTCTCTCAGGCGGTCCAACGAACTACACTCACAACTTGCATGCACTATTATTTCTGTAAAGTAATTGTTACATAGTTTACAGAGTTTTCTATCAAATTGTGGTACTGAAGTCATTAGTTTTGCAATGAAGAATGCTGTGCGGAGATTTGATGTTGTCCTTGTGTACTGCCATATATTTGCTACGGAGATAGTGTTATGAATTTTTGAAAAACGGCTAAATAAAGGTAATAACAAAAGTACCGAACTTGAATGATCAATCTCATAGTCCAGCGAAAATGACAAAAATGAATCAGTCATACCGGAGGATTGGTGGATCGCAATGGTCCTGACTTGGTACAGGCATTTCAAACGAAATGGTGGGTTAAACCAGGTTTTATGGCGTCAAACCTCTCTCTTCCATTGCGATCTTAGGATCCGGTAATGACCGTAGAACACAACATAGTTGTGAGACACAATAGGGATATTGAGGTGATCATCTCAGTACAGCAGACCAGTCAAACACTGATTAAACAATTAACTATCATATCTTTAAGTCAATTTTGAAATTTTCTACTAGTGGCTGATAACGAAGAAAGAATTTTTTTAGGGATCGTATGAGACGTATTTTCCTATAGCCCTGCTCCAAAAGTATGTCACGAAGAAATCGGTGTCTGATCAAAAAATCTATGAAATGTGTGCAAGCTCTGGCACATCGAATAAGTTGTGAAATATAAACACCGTATGCAGGGGAAGTAGGTATACTGCTCTGTAGATTAGGAAAATTAATAATTTGAAAATGAAAATCGTCCCGTTTATCGTAATTTTTTGTACTGAGATGACCACCTGGGTCAAATTCGAGGTGCAAATCCAAGAAAGACGTGAAGCAATTTGATTCGGTGGTCTCTTTAATCTCCTATTCCGGAGGATATATTGAAGGAATCCGTCTACCAAATGAAGCGTTATTGACAGAAAGGACATCATCAATATATCTGAATGTAAGATTAAATGACCTTGCCTCTTTCGTCTTCTTGTATTTTACGAGTCCCTGAAGAAATTCAGTCTCGTAAGAGTATAAAAACAAATGGCGAGGAGAGGAGCAGAGTTTGTGCCCATTGGAATGCCGATTTGTTGTTGAAAAATCTCTCCTCCGAAGGTGACAAATATGATGTCAATGAATATTGAGAATAATTCTAAAGTCAGAATATTCTCACACGTGTAATCCATTGTTAATGCTGGATATTGTTGATCGGTAATATCACTTGGTTTTTTTTCACGTCTGTATCAATGAAAGTTAAGAGAGTCTGGAGAAGGTTGTACTTTCTTAAAATGTCCATAATGTTTGGTATGAAGCCAAGACGGTTCTCAATATGAGGAAGGCAAGTAAATAACGATGTAAGAATATCTTTTTGAAAAACACATGTTTCACAACAAAGTGTTGAAGTTTATTCAACTGGTGTAGGTCTTTTTGTTTCAAATCACACCACATTTCGCATCAATATAAGCATTTTGGTAGGACGACAGTTTTATACAATTTTTGTAGTACAATTTGATTTGTATTTTCGTCTCGGATGTTTGAAATAGCAAAGTATGAGTTTCTCCCTTTTTTACACATATTTCGAGTTCTATTAATCGATCTGAAATTACTATATAGTTCAACGCCTTAATATGTATACGAGTCAGATTGTGGAATAACATCCTTTCCTATTGTCAAATTACAGTTCAACTTGAGTGGTTGATTCAAAAATATCATTATGCACGATTTTAATGCATTAATTTGGAACCTCCATTATTTGAATAACTTGTACAAATATCTAACATCGACTGAAGTCTTGAGGCTGATATAGCCAGACATGCAATGTTATCTGCAAGACAGGGAGCACAGCATTGAATGTTCACAATACCCATATTATTGTTACAGCTTTTTATTCAATCAGTAAATCATTTATAAATACAGTATATAAAAGACCCGATAAAACCCCACCTTGTCAAAAACCTTCTAATACAGAAAAAAATATTTTTGAACTACATTGGTTGATGACAACAGCACTTTCAGATTTTGAGTACAAATTATTTGAAATACACCACAATTTACCATTTATGTTTAAATTAAATAACTTATACATTAGGGCCTTTCGCCATGTCAAAGGCTTTACGACTGTCAAGGAACGCTACAAATACATTGCTATTAATTTCTATGTTATGTTAAATAGTTTCATGTAACATAAAAGAGACTGTCATACAGCTAAGACCACTTTGAAAACCTTGTTGGAGAGGGCAAGGGAATACATCTGAAGTCAAGACATGAGTCTGTATTTGATTGAGGATAGGCCTTTCAAACACCTTGATGAGACACGATAACAGACAGACTGGTCGGTAACTATCGGGTTCTGTTTTAAGTTTATGTCCACCTTTATATATTGGTACGATAAGACCTTTTCTCCACTGCTCTTGAATAGAATTGTTTGAGATAATTGAATTAAAAAGGAAATTTTATAACGACTCTTCCACCATATGTTAAATGTTCATTCTAAACGTTTTTTTTTCAGTTATATACACCTGGAGACTGGAGTCAGCTGCATAGAATGGCGGACATCAGACCCTACGGTGGATAGGGCCTGCAGTATCGCTAAGCTTGTCGGTTAAAAAACGACCAGAAACCTGACATAGGCCAGGCCACTTATCCCATAAAGCGACTTGGGGGGGGGGGGGGGGGGGGGTGGGGGGGGGGGGGGGGGGGGGTGTGTGCCCAGGTGGTTGAATGCATATTCGGGGCAGCCCTGTCATAATGAATGCCCCAGTCGTCAGGCTTTAATGTTGAAAACCTAATCGCAATACATAGTGGGTCAACGTGTGTGGAAAGGGTCACGCTTCATGCACGTAAAAGATCCCTTTTTGGACCGCCAAGTAGTGCACCACATACTCTAAATTTCCCGCTCCTACTAACCTCCCCCCTTTTACAGTAATCTTCAAAATTTGCATTTCCTTTGTTTTCCCACCCATTCCCGTTTTACTTGCTCAGTATTCGATAATATTACAATAAACATTATTTATATTCTCTCAAGTTCAAAGTATATGTTGCCTTGTTACATTTTTATTTGATCAAGATTGATCATTTTCTTAATGTAAAAATTAGAGGAAACTGTTCTCAGTCCCACATCAAAACCCAAAATACTTTAGTGAATGGAAAATGCCTCTAATCTTCTTTACAACACAAGCTGGAAGCACTTTTTTGTATAAAGATCTTAGCCATATCCCTTGGACAAATTTTCTATAGAAAAGACTCTGTACATCTTAGCAATACAAGAATTAAAAAAAAGTAAGTACAATTTATTGGTCACAAGGTTAGTTAGTAAGTTATTGCTTTACTCCCAAGCAGCACGATTTATGCTATATCCGGGAGATGAACATGAAAGTGGTGATACAATGAACATGAAATGATGATGAAGTGGAGGAAATGGGGACACAAGGCCAATCGGGTAGGAGAGTTTTGACTGCCACTAAAAAAGGAGTGATGGGTAGGGACGGGAAATTTAGCCTCCTGCATGGGGATCCTACGGGTCCTACTCTTACCGAGACCTGCAGCAGGGTTCTTTAACGTGCGAGGAACGTGACATTGATTTAAAATATACAAAAAAATGTAAAAAGAAAACACATAAATATCCTTTGGCGCCGAAAAAGATGAAAGGTTAGTTAAAAATAAAAAAGGAAGAATTGTCAGATTATCAATTAAATCTGTTAGGGGACAAACCATTGGGTAATGAAGAAAAATTATTTTTAACATTGAAAGATAGAGAAAAATATATAATTCACTACAGCGTTTTGAAAAAATATATAGATCTTGGAATGAGAGTAACAAAAGTTCATAGAATAATTTCATTCAAAGAATCAAATTGGTTGGCAAAATACATAAATTTCAATACAGAACAAAGAACTAAATCAAAATCAGAATTTGAAAAAGATCTTTGATGAACAACAGTTTCTATGGTAAAACGTTGGAAAATATTAGAGGAAGAAGTGAAATAAAATTATTAACGGATGAGAATGAGGTAAAAAAATATATAAAAAAACCAAATTTTAAAGATTCAATTATATTCAATGATAACTTTGTCGCAATTGAAAACAATGTTACCTCTGTTAAATTTAATAAACCTATTTATTTGGGACAAGCCATATTGGATTACTCAAAACAATTAATGTACGAGTTTTATTATGATGTAATTAATAAATTATGGGAAAAAAATGAAGTAATTGCAAGTGATACTGATAGTATTTTTTTGAATATTAAAACCGAAGATGTTTACAAGGATATGAAAAATATATTAGACGAATTAGATACATCTGGATATCCAAAAGATCACTCCTTATATTCAGGAAAAAATAAAAAAGTAATTGGTAAATTTAAAGATGAACTAAACGGGAAAATTATGAATGAAATAGTTTTCTTAAAAAGTAAAGCGTATTCTTTTATATTAACAGATTTAAGTGAAGAAAAAAAATTAAAAGGAATTGGAAAAACTACAATAAATAATGTTATTAAATTTGATGATTATAAAGATTGTCTGTTTAACAACAAAACTAAAATGAATAAAATGTGTACACTAAACTCTAGCAAACACAAAATGTATGTTAATGAAGTAAATAAAATAAGTATGTCTCCATTTGACAACAAAAGATATATTTTAGATAATGGAATTGACACTCGTCCTTTTGGATTTTTATCCTAACTTCCATGCAACAAATCCAGTTAATGCCACACCACCAATAACAAATGCAATCTCTCTATTTTTCTGGTCATCCGATGGAGTATAAAAATCACTTAATGTAGGTTTGTCCGGTAACTGAGATATTTTTTTATTTGTGACATAATAATATTGTTTCATTGCCTGGTCAACATCTTCAAAAGTCCGAACCGCGTGATGTTCTTTTTGTAATTGTTCATTAATAAAATCTAATCTTTGTATTCTTTTTTTATTCCATTCCGCTTGTGCTTTTTCCAATTTTTCTATGGCTTTATCATGTCTGATTTTTTCTTCGTTTGCATTTCTACCCATATGTGAAAATAAATAATTACTCCCCGAAAATGCAAAAGCGTTTGTTATTGCCCCACCAAGCATCATTGCCAAAGCGCTTGCCATTTTATAATCATTGTTTTTAAAGAAGTTCACTCACTTCGTTCGCTCACTTCATTATATTGTCGGGTATGATACCTTGTTTAACCAACATATCTTTTGTTGCCATTGCGAGTAGTATATCAACGGTTAACATTGCAACATCATGCATATTGAAATCCACTTTTGGTGCCGATCTTTTTAATACCTTTCTACCTAATTCCGCATATCCAATTGTTAATAACGTTTCCACTCCCGCATGATATAACATATTTACAATTTCTTTTCCGTCTTTTGATGCTGCCATTTTAATATAATAAATTTAGTTAAATTCAAAAGGGTCAATTTCTTTTTTTGATTCCTTTTTACACTCCATGGTTTTTTCTGGTTGTTTATTTTTATTATAAATATACCATCCCAATCCAACAATACCTATTGGAAAAAGTACAAATCCATAATTTAATAAATTTATTGAATGTTCTGGACAAGGAGGAAGACAAATTTCTTTTGGTTCATCTGTTTCTGAATCTTTTGTTATTTGTTTGATTTTTAAATTTTCTATTTTCATTTTTTCTAATTCTTTTTTTCTTAATTCTGCATTTCTTGTTCTTACTTCTGCACCCCTTTTACCGGCTGCAACCCTTTTTGGGTTTTTCTTTTTTTCCATTTTAGTTTCTTCTTTGTTTTCATTTTCATTCATCATTTTCTATGTCATTATTTAAAGGCGCTTCGTTTGCCGAGTCTTTTTTAAATTCGATATGTTTTGCCGTTGTTAACATTGCGGTAAAAGGGGCAAGATACATTCCAAATTTATAATACAATTCACAACATGCACTATTTAAAGCGTTATTAACAAAAGGGTCTTCCTCTAAATCTTGTATTAGTTTTGGAGGATCAACAACTTTAAAATATTTTGATACACCCAAGACATACAAATTTATAAAACAGTTTCCCAAAGTCTTTGTCATACTAGACCCTAATCTTGCTTCATATTTACAGTATAGTTTGTTTATTTGTTCCGTTGTCATTCTGTCGATATCTGATATTTGTAGTTCTCTTCCAATATATTGTTTACTTTTTCCACCGACAACAATAGCCGATAATCTCTCACGTTTTTTATCTTGTGAGAAACCATCAACATCCAAGTTTTCCCTCTCAATTTGATCACCTAAAAATTCTTCAGCATTCATTTTATATGTTGAAAAAAAAAGAATTTCTAAATTTTAAAAATTTAAATACGAAATATCCAACCAATGATAAGACAGCCATGTTTGTTGTAATTGTTAGAATTTCTAGAAGCATTGCTTTTTTTAATGCTTATTTTTGCCTAATTCCTTAAGAATTACATAGGCATTTCTTAGGCATTTCTTAGGCAATTCTTAGACAATTCTTAGGCATTTCTTAATCATTACTTAGTCAAGTAACCAATAATCGGTAGGTTGATCTGTCTTTAATATTAATTTACGATGCTTTTTTTTTAAGTTCTTCCTTTATTCTTTGTCTTTCTTCCAAAGTTGGGATGACGTCATTTTCTCTTAAACAATTGTCGTAACTATCCCTGTCTTTTGTGTAAAACATGCATAACCATTTTGTTTGTTCTCTCAGATCTTTTAAGACAGAGTTGTATCTCTGTGAAATAACCCACACCGATTGTTCCGCGTGTCTTCCCGAAAATGCAAGCTCAGACAACATATCTTTTTTCTTTGTTAGTTCTTTTGTTGCACTGCAATCATCAATAATATATAACGTTGGATGACCGGCATATTTATTAAAGAAAAATCTCAAAAGCTCCTGTAACTTTTCTTCTTCTTTTACTATTGGATTAACGATGATTAGATTTTTTGTTTTTGGTTTTTTAACGTCACCAATCCATTCACGATTTTTATATGCTTTGTTCCATTGAATGGTTGGGCAAAGTATGACTATATATTCAAACACTTTATTATATTCTTTTTCTAATAAATCAAGAACAAATTCAGTCTTTCCACATCCTGTTTGACCGCAGATTATTGCACAATGGGGATATTTTGGTAATTCCATTTTTTAAGGAACTGAAAGGGCTTCGCCACTAATAATTAACTTCTTTAAATCTCCCATCTTCAAAATTAATTTGTGCATCTTGTATAACAAACAGATAAACATTTATTGATTTGTCTGCTTCTGAAGTTTTGGTTATTTGTATGGTAACGCCTTCAGAAGTGTTTTCGATTCTTCTGCCCGAACCGTGTAATGCGTTATCATCCGTTGAACGTAAATCTAGCCACAATGCGTAATTAGTCGTTAAATATTTTTCCAATGTTGTATATGATAAATTTAGATTTTTTGCAATCAGGTTTGTTTCTTTATTCCTTTTTTGAATTAAACCAAAGAATTTATTTATTTCATCCCACTGTTGATAAGATTTCATTCCTTGACTATAAAGTTGATTTGGAACCCCTTCAATTGTCATTTCTACTTTTGTTATGTTAGGATTATAAAACGTTTCAGTGCTTGTCCTATCAGGATCTTCAAAAAGCATTAGAATTCCTTTCATGCTTCTGGCCGGAACATTTAAATTAATATTCCACAATGTATCGGATTTGTTTTTGGTTATTTTTCTATGTCTCAGTATTCTATCGTACAAAATAACCATCTTACCGTCAACTTGTTGCCTTATCTGTCTTGCCAATTCAGCATCAGTAACCATATCAAATTGCAAACAAATGTTTTTGACTTTATAACTTGCAGATGCATCCGACGATTTGATAACATCACCATAACTATTAAATGTAAGTTCATATTCAAGTCTATCACCAAGACCCGCTTGATAAAAAGGCATATGAGTTTCTAAAAGTTCAAAAAAAAAATCAAGTGGGATACAAAATCTTGAACCATATGCAGTTGCAATTGCCTCATCTCCCACGTCTGACCCTTTATCATCTGCACCAACCCTATGTTTTAACATGTTTGCCTCACCGATACCTTGATATGCCATATTTACACGTTCAGATGCAGATTTCCATAAATCAGTATAACAATAATAGATGTCACTATCATCAATTGACATAATTTCATTTCCGCTAATACGAATTGTTGTTTTTTTAACTATTGCCCTTCCTATGTTCTGATATATAGTTGCATTGTCGTCTGTGGATTGGATTTCTATTTCGAATGCTAATCTAGTTGTTCCGGGAACAATAACATCATTGTTGCCTAGATTTGGGAATCTCACTAATAACTGTTGATTTTGATCAATAGTTGAAGGATTATTGGTTATCACCACACTTTGGCGAATACCTTTTACACCGCGGGGTTCTCTTGTTTTTCTGTAGGGATTTAATTTGTGTCCATATGTCGACATTTTTAAAGGGAAAAATTTGTTATAAAAACAATTCAATTATCAATGATAATACAATGTCTACACTTGATGCATTTTCCCATGGGACTGACAAAGCATCCGATATTAATGGTTTAGCGTCAATAACAAAATTTATTGCATCTCCAGCTTCAACTTTTAAAGGGATGTAAAATGTTTCAAAATTACCATAAATATTTGCATCATAATTCAGTTTATATTTCAATGAATCATTAACATTTATGGTAATGTATATAGAATCCGCGGTTGGTGCAGAATTTCTTGCACTCATTCCTATAATTTGACCTGGAAAGTTCATTATATATTCAACTTCACTTCCATTTTCACCAAAACCAATTTTTCGACTTTTGCCAAC
>CAXARO010000562.1:0-44036 GCA_963971305.1 Arcuatula senhousia | reverse complement strand
GAAATGGTAGACCCCTAGCGTGTGGACCCCTTCACTCTAGGGAACGACTGGGCAAGGACCAAACTACACAATCTCAGTGGTCTTTATTTTTTTCATGGACCAGTCTTGGCTTCTATGGGGACCAAATGTTACTATACTGACATGTAACGTATTACTTTTGGACCCCTTTAGGAAATGGTAGACCCCTAGCGTGTGGACCCCCTCACTCTAGGATACGACAGGGCAAAGACCGAACTACACAATCTCAGTGGTCTTTATTTTTTTCATGGAACAGTATTGGCTTCTAAAGGGACCAAACTTTACTATACTGACATGTTACGTCTTACATTTGGACCTCTTTAGGAAATTGTAGACCCCTAACGTGTGGACCCCCTCAATCTAGGGTACGACAGAGCAAGGACCAAACTACACAATCTCAGTGGTCTTTATTTTTTATGGACAGTCTTGGCTTCTAAGGGGACCAAACCTTACTATTCTGACATGTAACGTCTTACTTTGGACCGCTTTAGTAAATGGTAGACCCCTAGCGTGTGGACCCCCTCACTTAAGGGTACGACAGGGCAAGGACCAAACTACACAATCTCAGTGGTCTTTTTTTTACATGGACCAGTCTTGCCTTCAAAAGGGACCAAAATTTACTATACTGGCATGTAACGTCTTACTTTTGGACCCCTTTAGGAAATGGTAGATCCCTAGCGTGTGGACCCCCTCACTCTCGGGTACGACAGAGCAAGGACCAAACTTCACAATCTCAGTGGTCTTTTTTTTACATGGACCAGTCTTGGCTTCAAAAGGGACCAAACTTTATTATACTGACATGTAACGTCTTAATTTTGAACCGCTTTAGGAAATGGTAGATCCCTAGCGTGTGGACCCCCTCACTCTCGGGTACGACAGGGCAAGGACCAAACTACACAATCTCAGTGGTCTATTTTTTACATGGCCCAGTTATGGCTTCAAAAGGGACCAAACTTCATTATACTGACATGTAACGTCTTACTTTTGGACCCATTTAGGAAATGGTAGACCCCTAGCGGGTGGACCCCTTCACTCTAGGGTACGACAGGGCAAGGACCAAACTACACAATCTCAGTGGTCTTTATTTTTTATATGGACCAGTCTTGGCTTCTAAGGGGACCAAACTTTATTATACTGACATGTAACGTCTTATATTTGGACCCCTTTAGGAAATGGAAGACCCCTAGCGTGTGGACCCCCTCACTCTAAAATACGACAGGGCAAGGACCGAACTACACAATCTCAGTGGTCTTTATTTTTTATATGGACCAGTCTTGGCTTCTAAGGGGACCAAACTTTATTATACTGACATGTAACGTGTTATATTTAGACCCCTTTAGGAAATGGTAGACCCCTAGCGTGTGGACCCCCTCACTCTAGGATACGACAGGGCAAAGACCGAACTACACAATCTCAGTGGTCTTTTTTTTACATGGACCAGTCTTGGCTTCAAAAGGGACCAAACTTTATTATACTGACATGTAACGTCTTATATTTGGACCCCTTTAGGAAATGGTAGACCCCTAGCGTGTGGACCCTTTCACTCTAGGGTACGACAGGGCAAGGACCAAACTACACAATCTCAGTGGTCTTTATTTTTTATATGGACCAGTCTTTGCTTCGTTTTGCAAAAGGCCCGATGGTTGACATTCTCGGGATTGAATAGTTTTAGTTGTATTGTTATAAATCTGGCGTATAATTGGTGTAAAAAATATTACCATGTAATGATTAAAAAATATGAAAAATACGTGAAGATATGTCGTATTGATTACTTTAGGCTAATTTGATATATAAAAGTGCAAACATTTGTTAGATTTGAATTATAATGTGCAGTGGGATATATATAGTTGAAATTAAAGCTTCTTTTCAGGATGCCGACCCGGAAGCATTTCTTTTTTCTAAACCCTGGAATTTTCCACCTTTTCAATTCGGGCAGGATTGCAATTGCCTAACAATTTTATTTTTTTTTATTTGAATCAATCAGTGAATTCTTTATTTGCTCGTTGAGTCCTATTATAACAAAATATAACATATATCTTACAATATCTTGTAAGACCGATTAAGAGAGCTTCTTAAATATTTACCACATTTTTTAAAAATGACTATTAAAAGAAATAAGAGGCCATTTTTCAAAACGTGATCAATCAGATTTATAAAAACTAAGTCTAGCTCGTGTACATGTATCATCTACTTTCGTGCAAAATCATAAACTTTATATAAGTTTAAACCCCCCTCCTGCCTTTTATCTTTTAACGACTTCATGCGCATCAAAAAAATCATCGTAATATTACCACAATTATTGCGAAATTTAATTGAATTTACACAAAACTGCAAGCGACTGAACGACACGTTGTATTAATACGGATTGTTAGTTCATAACGGCATAAAGGTGGCTATTTAAAAAGTTTTACATAAGTATATTAAGTTAAGACGGCTTTATTAAAATTTGCGAAAAGTTCAGATACATATTCAAATGATCATCGCAAAAAAAACAACAACATCAAAAAAACGGACATTAAGTAAGCAATTTCAATCAACCCGTACATATCATAGGATAATCGTGGTCAACGGGAGATAATTTATTGAGATTGGCGAATATTTCACAGTTTCTGTCGCCACACACCTCTGTTAAATCAAACTATAATCCATATAAAATAAGCTTTATCATTTTTTAATCAATGTATTTATTTTAATGTACACGTCTTTAAATTTATGTGACTGTTACTAAGGCATGAGGAGGGCATTCCATAAATTAATGTATGATGTTGAATTGTAACTGGATCTAGCTTACGAAATACTATTAAATAAAACCAAAGTTGTCGTTGTACTAGTTCTAATTTACCAGATATATTGAATTGGTAACCCGCTCATGTCTCCCATTTTTAATATGTTAGCAGTAATAAACGATCGTATGAAAACTTATTTAAGCAATCATTTCCTTAATGACTGTACAAAGTCGATACCATTGCAATCTTCAACGTCACCGCTATCCTATGCTTTAGACATTTAAAGATCTTACCTTTATTTGCTTAATGAGTTCTCTTTAACTATTCAGATATATATTTTCTAACCATGTTTTGTTTAAGTTTAAAAATTTTAACCACATTTCACAAAAAAAATAATTCAATAATGAATCAATATATTTCTTATTTCATTTTCTTGGTATTTTAGTTTATTTTGGCATTACAACTTTTCACATTAGCTTCACTAGTTACTTCTTAATTTACATATTAATCAAAATGAATATACATATATTCTTATAAGAGTTTTTACCTTTTCTTGATCTTTCTTGCTCTCCTTTTTCTGTTTTTTCTTTCTGGTCTTTAAGGATGATCACTCCTGAACTTTTTTATATCAAACTTTTTACAATTTGTTGTGTAAATGATTAATAGTTGTCCACTTTATCAAATGACAAAAAGTAAACCATAGGTCCGTGTGCTCGGGTCCGAGATATATGACGTCAAAAATTTGGCGGGAAATTAGACCCCTCTAGATTTTACATTACTTTAACATTGTGAAGTTTTTGACCTTAAATACCATGAAGTTGTATTAAGAATTTCGAAATATTTAATGCAGTTGTTTTTTACGGTCTATATAATAAGAAAATGTCATAAAAATTAGGGGTCAGTGTGCAAAATTTTTCTTCAGTAATTAAAGGTAAAGTCTAGAGGAGTTCCAAATTTTGACTGATATTCTGAAACATGAACAGTGACCATCCTTAATGGCATGGCAGGATAACACAGTGCACAACACAATAAGCATAAGCAATTTCATTTTAAATTATCAACTTTGAAGGTAGAAAATATGTTTTATTTAAGAGCAAATTTCTGTTTATATACCCTTATATTTGGGCGGTCATTTGGGCATTTTGGGAAATTCTTCCAGGAGAATTATTCATTGGAAATTTTCAGCAATCAATGTACAAGTAAAAGTGCCAAACCAATACTAGTTCCGATTTCTCAGACTATTTTAATATCCTACAAACCAGTCTTGACCATAATTCAGTGCCACAAAGTTTTTGTTTATTGTTTTGCAATCTTACTTACTATTTGACACCTATGTGTTAGGTAAATAATTGTCCAGTATCATACTACTGTTGGAATGTAGAGGCCATCATTAATTTAAGTGTCAGAGAAATTCCTGTCGTTTCTCGGCTCCTAAGACAGCATTAAATGTGTCACAGTTTCTTAATTTACCATGCAACTGAATACTCGACAGTGTTCGCATATTAGCGGAAGCAAAGCGATTATCTATTTGCAATTTTGTAAATCTATGCGAAATTTGATAAAAAAAAAAGAACTCAAAACATATATCTATAAAGGAATGAGCAATTTTAAAATATGGGGACAAATAATAAAATGATAAAAAAAAAGATAAAAGAAAAGCGAAATATGAATTGTATCAAATGCAATATAATGTACGTTGTAGTTTAGCAATACTTGATCTGATTTACATTATTTGAAAATCCATTAATTTAAGACAATTATTATACCTTTTGTTTTTATTTTCTATGATGTTGTAAAATAATTTCTTGATAACTTGTTCTTTTGGTACGGTAACCTCTATTTTATATTTTATGACATTTCGTGCTGATATTGATATTCAATTCAAAAATTTATTAGTGCAAATTTGGAATCACAGTATACACACAATACATGTAATTGAGAAGATAAACTCGCCTGGCTTATAGATTGTTATATGTTTACTGGTATTTCATGTCCTTCTTTTGGTGATAAGCGCACGTTTTGTTTTTGGGGTTGTCAATGACCTTTGTTGCGTTTTAGTAAAATTGTTTTATAATGGTGGCTAGATGGAAATACATGTATATAAATTACATCAAATAAACCAACACAACCTTTTCCGTGCATTGAAAATTGTTAAAAGAAATAACTTGTCAGGCTGTCTGATCAACAAGGCGGATAAATTTAAAGCATGAATAAAGACAAAATATGACAATAATATTTAATAATGTAATAGATATATGGAGTAAATGATGACGATGATATAAGTTGCAATAAAATTACTGCTGTAAAATTGCATCGTTTTCTAGTCTCTTAGTTATAAATTACCCTCTGACTAGATTTTTGTCGGCTAAATGATCATGATAATAGACGTATTTGAAAGACATATAAAATAATTTCAGATATTTTGTTATGTTTTTTGTTTATTCACTTAAGCATTTCAGACTTCTTGGTACATTCACATATATACACCCCTCCATTTATAAAACTGTTATTATGAAAGTTTATAATTGCCTTTGATAAGACCATGTTTCAGAAAGTCATTATTATTATTACATGTATATCCAGCAGTAAAAAAGGACAAAACAAAAAACAATGTCTAAAACATACGTTAAATGTTTCTCATATCAATTTTTTTATTTAATTATTTGCATAAATTGATTGAATTGTAAAACATATTTCTGAAAATATAAACGATAAATATGAATTTTTATTACATGTAGTCACAAATTTTTTATAATTGCGATCTATTGCACTTCCAGACCTGACCAAATTTTCTTTCACATACACACATGATATTTTTTTTTATTGTTTACATAAATTATCTTTTCTGAAGGTAAAAAATATTCTCTTTGCGCTTCTTGGCGCCTACTTGGCGCTTCTTGGCGCCTCTTGTCGCTTCTCTTGGTAGTTCTTGTCGGTAAATAGGCGGACCGTAATTTCCTACTTAGTCGATTTAATTTTTTTCCGTCCGGGATAGTAGTATAACAAACGTTTACAGCTGACAAAAAGATCTTCTATTTCAAGGTGGTGTCCATATACCATATATAAATTTAATTTCTATACAAATCTGTATATAGCCCATGAAAGAATTTCGACACATTTGATTAGGCACCGACCAATTGATTTTCTTGGGGGGGGGGCAGGAATTTAAAAATATATATATATTCTGGCTCTGATTTTTGGCAAAAAAAAAATAGTCTGGCCAGCTTATAGGACGTAAAAATAATCTGGCCCTCATTTTGCGCATTAGAAAAAAATAGATTTTCTGAAAAAAAACCGGCTCGGGTGAAAATTCCAGCCCCCGCCCCCAGAAAATCAAATGGTCGTTGCCTTAGTTTATCAACCAGCAACCACGTAACCACACTACTAAGTGCTTCAGTTTCACCAATATAAGATTCGTAAGAGACGCTTGTACCCGAAAGAAGAAATTGAACAATGGATGCTAAGTGATGGCATGACAGAAAACCGAACAGATGGACGTTTATATTTTCTGACGCTTTCTACTGAGCGATTGTCGGTTCTTTGTCATATATCTGACTCTGGTACTCCTGCTTGATAGAGGACAGTGGCCCTGGGACAGTTGCACACGCTCTTTTGCCAGAGAAATTTGTAAAATAACCTTCCAATCCGGCTTTTCTTCTTCCATTTCTTTCAATATATCAGTTAGGATCTTATGTTTTTTTGATAACATAAAGAAATGTCCTAATTTTCTACTATCTAGATCCTGACAAAGGTACTTATAGCTCGTGTCATCAATTTGTTTTGATTTAAAGACATTCTCTATGGTATCAATAGCTGCATTTGTAAATTCATTACATTTTCGTAATACGTGTCGTTTTCTAGCTGTCTTAATCCTGAAGCATTGTAAATTTGTTTATCAATTACACAGATTGTGGAATTTTTATCTGCTTTTTTACTTACGATGTCATTTTTGACCTTTGATTTTTTACTGCATTCCATTCTGACATTGAAATATTGCAAATCTGTTTTTCAGGTTTGATTTTACTGATATCATATCTAGTTGAGAACAAGTAGTTTTCTAATGCTTTGCATGAATAGGCTGGATTAAATCCAGTCTTTATATAAAATGGATGCATTTGTTCGCTATCTTCTTTAGTAAATAAATATGTACAAAGCATCCTGCGTTCAAAATTAGAAAAATCTCTCATTAGTGCAATGTTCCATTTTTAAGACTTATGTGTGGGTATAGATTTTACACCTTTTGATAAGATTATGATTTCGTCATCATGTAAACGATGAGACGAGATATTTCTGACATATTTCTTTGCATCTTGTACTTTCTTGGCTACTTTTGCCGATTTAATTTCTTTCGACTTTGATATAAGTTTTTTCTTTTCTGATAAACTTTTCTTTTTTTTCAGTTCTTTACTGAATTTTTAGCCATATTATTCTTAAGAACTCAGTAATTCTCTATTTTAATGCAACTATTTTATACACCTCGCCATAAGTTAAGCAACACCTGTACTCAGCGTCCATAATTCTCTAATCAATATCCTGAAACTTGGCCTATATTTTCTTCCACACATTTACAACATTTTCTGATTCTAATCAATCATCGTACAATTTTCGGCTTTTGTAGAATATTCAATATTGGCAAACAAATCAAGCAATCCAAAAAGTGCTGTTTCAGTTACAACTTTTGGGATGAGTAAATTGAGAGTTTTGATGATTAAAACCATATGTTTTTTTGCTCTGTTGTACCAATTAGGATGTTAAAATAATGTTAACATATCACCTCCGGTATTTTTGGATTGTTTTTGTCCGGTTTTAGACCTAAACATTGTAAAGAAATGAAAGCTTACTTTTTCATGGCTTTTGCATGGTACAAAATGCTTAATTTAGCTTTTTTACATTTATTGATTTTAAAGGTGACATTTTGGTACTCATAACAAATGAAAATCTCATAGTTGCAAATATTTAATGGATATTTTTCAGGTTTTTTTTTGATATTTTCGTTTAAAGGCATTATTGTGACTTTTTTAGGGTTTGCCTCTATTGCCGGAAGTTGAAGTTAAGTTTGACATTTTATCAATATGGATGTGGTCACTTACACCAATGGTAAAGCTTTGCTTTTAAGGACGACATCATGTGTTTGTATACAAATACGGGATTTCTATCTCTCAGATGAGCACAGATGTTGGTTTGACATAGAGTTTTGTAATGTCATCTTTTCCGGATTTGACCAACACTTAACCGATCTATGGCAACGTGACGGGTTTGCTATAGCAAGCAGGAACTGCTTACTCTTCCGGAGCACCTGAGTTCACTCTCGTTTCGACCTGAGTTTGCGCTGCTGAATGCGGTTTTGTTGTTATGTGTGTGTGTGTGTTTTATGTTGTTATGTGGTTTGTTTTGTTGTGATGATTTTTTGTCTGCCGGTTTTGTCTGTCTTTACGGTTTTATGATACTGATTACTCCTTTGGTACACCTTTGCTTCTTTGCCTTCCACAAAAACATAAGAATTGCATATTTTTATGCCAATAACAGATTTTAAGTATCCAACGCCCCTTTTTTACGGATATGTTCTGGTAGGAATTCAAATGCTTTAGTGACATCTTCTAGGTCCAAACATGTATTTTATGGTTAGGAAAAACAATGAATTTGTTTTAGACAAAAAATCTTACACGTTTGCAAAAATTTTGCCTTTTAGCATTTTTCATACTTTTTATGGTCATAACTGATTAGGTCCCTTTGTTGACCACAGTGGATGCAACTTGAGCTTGAAACAATTATTTTTGTTTGTATAGTTGCAATTTGTCATGTTTGCAAACATTATATGCATTGATAAGTTGTTATAAGTCTACAATTGATATTGAAAATTAAACTTTTAAACGCTTTTTTATCTTAGTTTTTACACCATTTTCGAAAAGTTGGATTTTGATGACTTGCAAACATTTCTGATTAAACATCTTTAGTCCATTACACAATTAGAGTCAATACATTGAAGTGATTACCTTTTTGATTTTCCATCATTTTGTATAATATTGCGAATATTTCAAGCCAGAAAATGATTATGGTTTAAAAAAGTTGGTGTTGCTTAAATTTTTGCGAGGTGTATAGATGCTTTTAATATATAGCAGTACAGATCTGTACGCTTTTGGCTGTTTCTATATCGAGATGTGCTAGACAAATAGGTACCCGAAACACATTGGTAGGTCATATATGGATGGACAGATTGTGAATAGGTCTTAGATTTCAATATAAAACACATCAAAAATGTGGCGGGGTTAAACTAGTTTTTAGACGCCAACCTTCCCCTATTGATAAAAAATAAAAAAGCACAAACTAACACACAGTAAAAGCAAATCGATAGAAGTTCAATTCAACAAGAGAGTATCTGAGACAAAAGGACAACAATTTACTTACGGGACGTAGAGATACTCTCTTGAGAACACTCGAAGTTACTGACAGCTAGCTAAGAAGCATCAATCGACTGATGTAAAACAAATCAAATATGCTGCAAACTGGATTCAATGCGTTACATATTTAATCTTTATAAGATGTTTTGGAAAAATATGTAGAATTGTAACCTATAACAACAAAGTTCCTAGAATTAGAAAAAAAAACAGTTCTTCGGGAAGTGTTTTTAAGGCAAAGTGGTGCACAAAGTTTAAAACTCGAAAGTTTTTAAAGAATGAACCTCTGAAAATGACCTAGATTTTACACTATCTAACAAATCATTTGAGTTCATCAAAATTCACATGTGGTTGATTCCACTACGATTATAAATAGTGTCACAGTATGCTCGTTGCCCTTTTTGAGAGCAGACAAAATCTTGGTTTGTTGAACAGACAGCTCTGTTGTTGAACATTATGAAAATCCAGGTATATACCTTTTTTGTATGGATTCTTGTGGAGTAAAGGTATCCGATACAAATATGGTAACTTTTCATGTCCTTCTTCAAATGAATATTTTAAGAGAACATGAAAGAGTTATGGTTGGCTATGATCTCATATTTGTCAAATGAAGTCCAAGTGTATGTAGCACTAGCAGTATTACCATCAATCTCTGGCTCTTTCATCAGACAGATGTAGTAATGTGCTTTACATACGAAAACTATATTGTTGGAATTGTCATCGCCACCTTAAAAGGATATCGTTCAAGAGCCCCGACTTATCTGTTAGTTCTTTTTTAACCAATTCATACTTTACTTGCGTATACTTGACTGCTCCTTACGGAACAGGTAAGAACTATGAAAAAAACATGGTATAGCCATAGGTTTGTATTTTGTTTAATATACGGGTCTATGTGTCTATGGTTTAGCTGCCAAAAGAAAAACATAATGGAAGCCACAAAGGCCCTAAAATGGATCTTAAATTCAACATGAATGATTAACGGGCCTATGAAGACTAGCTGTTATGATTAAAATTAGAATCTAAAAGGTTTCTCTCCTTGTTAATGCACATGATCGATATCCTTGGTGCTAAATTTGGCTTCCTCGTTCGAACGTTTTGGTTTTGAGTACTTTTCGTTTTCAACAGTTTTTGAATTTGACCTTCCAATGTTTTGATTTAAATGCTACTGATGCGAGGTTACTCCTTGAAATATCGATATATAGCATATCCAAATTAACCGTTTATACCTGCGTTTTGGTATTTGTAATCTTGAAACAACTGGGCGGTAACTGCTGGTTAACCAGAGGTCCTCGAATGCAATCACAAGCCAGGTCGTCAGACTTGTCTGACATGATTAACCATAAAATTTCTAATAATTTTATCGCTGAAATTTCCGATTTTTAAATTCAAAATTGGTTAAAATACCAGGTTTTTTTCCTTGTAATGGTCTAAATACTCGGTGCTGGAATTGACTTTCTGGTTCGCGCGTTTTGGTTTTGAGTACTTTTCGTTTTCAACAGTTTTGCAATTTGACCTTCCAATGTTTTGATTAAAATGCTACTGGTTAGATATACTCCTTGAAATATCGATATATAGCATCCAAGTTTACAGTTTATACCCACGTTTTGGTATTCATAATCATAAATTGTAATATATTCGTCTCAATCGATTATTAACAAGGAGTGTGTGAGTTAAAAGTAACACAAGTTAATTTTGGTCGAAATAAGAATATTATAATTTGCTGTATTAGATATTTAATTGACTATATATTTTTGGCCGCTTTGACCCCTTATTTCTTAAAAAAAACGACAAAAAACGATAAGAGATATTGAACAGAGGGAAGTGATTCGGACCACATGTAATAAAGTGGATATTGGGACATGAAGAATTTATACGTTTAACGAAGTTACGCCGACATTTAATTTGATAGAATACGACGAGAAAGCAGTTTAAATATTTAAAGAAATAAGAACTGTTCATTTTATGACCTGTTTATTAATAATTAATAGTATTTAAGAGAAAATGGTAGTAGTAGTCAAGATGTTAGAAATATACTATTGTCTTCTATTTTCTCCTATTATCCTTTGCTTTGTTTAAAATCATGCACAGATATGATTTTGTGACTGTCTTCAGATATCCAATGTAAAACTGTAGGCCTTTCATATCCCTCGTTCCTGTTTAGTCTGATAATTTTTTAACAGGCTCGTCACACCTTTTTGTGAGAATGGACCACTTAATCGTCCTAATTTGCAACGGTAGGCAGTTTCGATGTAGGCCAAATATGTGCATTTATAAAACCAAATACACATTCACTTATTTTATATCATGTTCCCGCCACTACCATAATATTGTGTATAAAAATATGTATTAAAATTTGGAACACATTTTAAAAAAATATATTTTAATATAATAAGGGCACGAAAAACAGAAAACCCATACCGTCGAGAAGCAGTTGAGTATAAATTTAGATGCAAAGTTATCAAAAAAACCAACTGCATTCTAAAAAGATAATACTTAAATTAAGTTAATAATTGCTTAATTCTAGTAATAGTACTAGTAATTAAAGTTGTCAAAAAAACAAGTAATAGCAATGCCTTTCAGTAATAATAAGTAAATGTATCACTAATTAATTATATCACTTAGTAATTGCCTAGTAATTCAATTACTTTTTTACTTAGTAAAAGATTTACTTATTTTCAGTAATTATTTGTAATGCAGTTACTTATTAAAGGGAGTACGAGCCTGAATATTTTTGAAATTAAAAGTTCTTTATAATAAGAATAATCTAATAAACTGGAAACAATAACTCCAAAGAGCTACACTTTAGGAAAAAGGTTTTTAAAAACATTCTTTTTATATTTCAGTAATGATGTTATAACTCTGCTTAAAGACAGGGTCTTTATAAAGCTTGATGGGGTTATGATAAAGTAACTACTAGTAATTCAAAAATGTCTTCCATTGTGGATTTTTAAAATTGCCAGTTGTTGCTGTAGAATGTAATTTTTGTCGCATACACTTTTTCCACATCTAATTAACATCTCTTTCAAAAGAATTAAAACAACCACATTTGTTTTTGTTTTTTTATTTATTTTTTTTTGTTGAAGTAGCAAATTCTTCTTAGTAACAGTTACACATAAATGAAAATACCGAAATTTAATACAAAGGATTTTGTTATTCTTATTTAGTACAATAATCATATAAAATGGCTACAAATGTAAAATGAAAGAAAAAGAAAAATCTATATTCCATGATGAATGACATATTTTGTTAAAAAATCACAAGCACTATAAATAGATAAATAAATTAGATAGAACGCTTTATTACATTCAAACACTGTATTATTATCAAGTAAAATGGTTACAAATAAAATAAATTCGAGTTCGTTTGGCTACACAATCCTCATGTAATTATCTTTGAACTTAAGTTTACATTGCTATACACATTCTAGATATGTTTGTATTTCACATGTAAGTTACAATGTATGTTGATGATTTACAATATTCAATTGCCATACTGATACTCCTTAGTTCTTATATATGTATTATACAATGCCGACAACACATACATGTACTTTATTATTGAATTGAAATGGCCTGTACAAGATGATAGTTATGTCTCCCAAACAAAGTTTTGGGAGACATATTACTTTTGTACGGTTTCTTATTATGTCCCCCGACCACGAACTGTCGTCGGGGACATATTGTTTTTACTCCGTTTCTTATTTTTCTTCTTATTAAGTCACCGACCACAAAGTGTCGGAGACTTATTGTTTTTTGCACCGTTTCTGTTTATTATTTTTTTTCTCTGACGCAGCTTTGTTCGCAAGATTACGGAAAAGTGTCTGAAACGATTCTCATGAAACTTGGAATATATATAGGGTCGCATATGTAGGTGGGCTTCATGGTTTTAAAATTTTCAAAATGGCCGCCATCAAAATGACCGCCCTCAAATTAGGGTACCAAAAAATTATCTCAGAAACCACTGGATGGATTTTGACGACATTTGGTATGAAGGTAGAGGCAAATAAGGGAAGTTGAATGGTGGATACGAAAAATTCAAGATGGCTGCTGTTTTCAAAATGGCCGCCGTCAAAAATTGACCGAAATTTTGTCCGCTAAATTTTTCTATCTAAACCTTGATGGATTTGCATGAAATTTGGTATATTATTAGACCATCATATGTTGATGTTTTTTTTAACAAGAAAAAATTTCGCGCGTCGGCCATTTTCAAAATGGTCATTTTCAAAATGCCGACATCGAAAATTGTAAAATGGGATATTTCTAAAACTACTTAACGGATTGCTACGAAATTTGGTATTTAGGTGGATGGGAGTAAGTAAAGTTGAATGGCCACATCGAAAAAAATCAAGATGGCCGCCATTTTAAAAATGGCCGCCATTGAAAATTGTAAAATGGGATATTTCTAAAACTACTTGATGGATTGCAACGAAATTTGGTTTTCAGGTAGATTGGAGTAAAGGAAGTTGAATGGCCAATTAAAAAAATCAAGATGGCCGCCATTTTCAAAATGGCAGCCATCGAAAATTGAAAAAGGGGGGATCTCGGGAACTATTTGACAGATTTCAACACAATTTCATATGGTGATGAAGTTCAATACGTCCCTTCCAAATACATGCAGTTCAAACGGGAGGTGACTTCTGTGTTGGCATCCCGACACAATCACATCTAGTTATTATTATTTTTATTTCTTTTTCTTCCGTCAACCTGATACACGAACTTGTCCGGAGATGTTCCCGGAAATGGGTGGACCGATCGATCTGAAACTCGGAGGGGTGATAGGTCTCAAGGTTCTACTGAATGTTTTTGCGTCTAAAATTTCTAAATGGCCGCCATTTCCAAGATGGCCGCCAAAAACCGAAAAACTATTACCTCTATTTTCTCGAAAACCACTTAATGATATTCAACGAAACTTAGTATACATGTTCAGGAACATGATTGAAAATTTTTTGGCTAAAAAAAATTTCGCGAGTGGAAGCCATTTTGAAAAATGGCCGAAAAACGCAGAAAAATGTAAACATTGTCCGATTTCAACAAAACTTGGTATACAGGGTATATGGGTGATGGCGCCTCACGGCGCATTGTCAGAATTTCCTTATTGGGCGCCATTTTCAAGATGGCTGCCGAAAATGGCGAAAAATGTAAACATTGTCCGATTTCAACGAAACTTGGTGTACAGGGTATATTGGTGATGGCGACTCACGGCGCATTGTTAAAATATTCATAATGGCCGCCTTTTTCAAGATGGCCGCCAAAAATCAAGAAAGATATAAACATTGTCCTATTTTAACGAAACTTGGTATACAGGGTATATGGGTGATGGCAACTCACGGCGCATTGTCTGAATTCTGTTGAAGAGGACAGACATTTAATGAGAACGGGAGGGGACATCCCGCGTTTCGGAAAACGTAATTTTTAAGTTTTAAAACAAAGTTTTGGCGACTTATTGTTTTTGCCCCGTTTCTTATTATTCTTATTATTATTTTTTTATTATTATTATTTCTCTTATCCATGAACTTTTCCGAAAGAATTGCTCGTAAGTGCTTTGTAGGAGGTCTATGAAATTTGGCAGGGTAGTAGAACACCAAAAGGAGTTATGCAACGTAATGTTTAAAAATTCAAAATGGCCGCCGTTCTAAAAATAGCAACATCGACTAATACTTATCGGAACATTTTGAAAATTAGTTCTACGGGTTTATGGGGTATCTTGAGTTCAAATATGAATCGGATTTAAGATGGGATTAACCGTTTTTAAATGGCGGCCATTTTTATACCCCCACCCCCTATGAAAAACTGGTAATTTTGTCCAGCTAACTTGTCAGATATGCTTTAACCAAAGATAATGAAACTTTACACAGTGGTTAAACTTCATTTGAAGTTTTGCAGGAAGTTTTCAGAATTTTCAAATTGGCCGCCGTTTCAAAATGGCGGCCCGTTACTTAATAAAGACAAAAAAAAATCAAGTTTGTCTGATTGTCATGAAAATGGGTTATCTGGGTAAATCAGGTATGCTGAGTTCAATGGAATAATCAGAATTTTGATACAACTTCTGGTTTCGAAATTCCGGCCATTTTACTACACTCCCGCCAAGTTAAAAATTGAACTTTGTCCGATGTCAACCAAATTTGATTAATTTGTTAAACTGAATTGAATGCAATACTATCAATGGCAATTTTGGGCGACTTCTGTGTTGGCATCCCAACACAATTATACCTAGTTCTTTTTCTTCTTCCTTCTTTTTTTTCTTTCCGTGCTACTTTGTCCACTCGTTTTCTAAGAGATGCAATGCCCAATCAATATGAAACTGTAAGAATATATTGAGGGTGACCTGAAGTTTTGCATACGACTTTTAAAATTTTCAAAAATAATGTATAGAAATATTCTATATATTAAATGAAGATTTGACAATGGCGGCCATTTTGAATCCAAGATTGCGGCCATTTTTTCAAAGTGCTCCGATTTACATGAAAATTGGTATATTGATGGATAATGATGTTGCAAAAAATATTCTATGATTAAAATTAAAATTTGACAATGGCAGCCGTTTTGAATCCAAGATGGCCGCCAAAATTTCAAAGTGCTCCGATTTACATAAAAATTGATGGATTGACGAATAATGATATTGCGAGAAATATTCTATAACTAAAATAAAAATTTGACAATGGAGGCCATTTTGAATCCAAGATGGCTGCCAAAATTTCAAAGTGTTCCAATTAACATGAAAATTGATATTTAAGGGTTTTTTTACATGCTGAAGAAATAGTGGCAATGGGAGTTTGTTTGGGAGACATTCGTGTTTGCATCCAAACACAATCATACCTAGTTTTAATTTACTTTTGCTACTTTATCATGTTTATAGCCTTCACTGTATGTGTTGTAAGAAAGGGATTAATAAAGTGCATAGAGTAGTATTTACTATTCATACATATACAAAATGTACTTGTACAAATTGTAAATCCTTTTTTTTTAGTTTAAAACTCTCGTGTCATTTGTAAATTTACAAATTATTGCTATTGAGAGCAACACAAAACTTTATCGTTGATCCTAACATGAACTCTGAATGCAAAAACAATATGTAAACTTTTCTTTTGTCTGGCAGATGTTTGTGCTGTAAGAACTTCTATTTTTTTCTCATGCATTAAACATTTCAGATCTCTTGAGATAGCTTCTTAATGAACATATTATAACAAGCCTAAAAGGAAAATTAAACAATTAAAAAAAAATGTTTAATATAATATATCTTTTTAACAATCATTGCAAGCTGATTAGAATTAGTACGAAGCGTACAGCTTTCGCTTAGTACTCCTTTTTTTAATAATTACTGAGCAACTAGGGAATTGTTCAATAAACATATATTATCATGTTAGTGTTCAGTATACAATGCATAGCTTTATACAATACATGTTTTCCTAGTAGTGATCTCCATTCGCCATTTAAGCCGGGTGTGCCGACCACCTTTATTCCAGAGCCGACCACCTGGTTGATAATGGTTACGCAGAAGAAAAAACCCGGTTGGTAAGTGGTTTTTCAAAACACCCACCTTACCTTTTTGAAAAAAGGAGAACACTCAGTGAGGCTACATACAACAATAACGTTCAGTGGTGCTCCAAAAAACGGTGTGTTTAAATTTAACTATTATTAGATAGGACAAGTGCTATTTCCGATTAAAGTGAAAGTAAAAGTAAAAGATTGGCCATGTGGATACGGCAATTATCCAATATTTTTGTCTGTAAATGAGGATTTAGCTCTATATTTTCCATGAAAGTATTGTCAAATATCGGAATTTTAACAAGTAAAACCCCTAACAAATAAATATATAAGTGCCAGTTGAAGTGTTTACATTACATTGAACAAAACATATTTATAGTGAAATATAAATTTCTTTGAAAAGGGGAATAAAAAAAAGGATATATAAGTGCCAGTTGAAGTGTTTACATTACATTGAACAAAACATATTTATAGTGAAATATAAATTTCTTTGAAAAGGGGAATAAAAAAAAGGACTCAAATGTTTCCCATATTTTGGAGCAACTCTGCTGCTTTAACACTCATACTTTTGCTTGAATGTGGATAAACATTGTACCATAAAATTTCCTTTTGAAATATTTTTTTTGGATATTTACAGGTTTATTGCTTTCATTTGTCACATAGTACGATTTATAAATGCTAAAGAAAATTAATGTTTACAAAATATCGATTTCCTTGTAAGAACTGTCACTTATTTTATACCCTGTTACTAGACTTTTCATACTTAAAACATGTTTTGCAAAACCTAGGTTGTACAATAATTCAAGTATGGCTGTTATAAACTCTTGTACATATTGACATTTTAAAAAGAAGTGTTCATAGTCTTCTTTGATTTTGCATCTATTGTAGATATGGTCATTCTTAACTTTCCATTGACATAGTAGGTCATTATTAGGTAGTATAAAGTTTTAGAGTTTAAACATTTAAACATTTAAATATTTTATGGCGGTTGTCTGGCAGACATGAAAATATAAATTTCAACTTCAATGAGAAATCTATTGAGCTGTTGAAAATTTTATTCCATTTGAAGAAACCTAATGTTTTTTTTTTCAGTGTAGTTTTTATACCCAAAGAGCAGATTATAAATTTCCTTTACTTTGATTGTTCTGTTAATTTGATGTTTAAACAGAATTTTCAATGGTGGGATCTTTGAATATTTACTTTAGTTTTAGTAGAAGATTCTGACTTAAGAGTTTTTAACCATGCTTTAGGAATTAATTTCTTCAGTGTTTCAATTTCTCTTATCCAATCTTGTTTTTGCATTCGTTTAGATAATATGGTATCCTCAGAAATTTAACCATGTTCATTTAGGATATCATTCATGTACATGAATTTACTTTTGATCCAATTATTAAAGTGTAAGTTCGCGATTTTTTCAAAATTTGTACATTGAAAGACTATCATATAAAAATAACTTTGTGAAATTCCTAGCGCTCAAATATGCATAGTTAGGATAGAATTGGCTTTTGAAAGTAAAAAAATTCTATCCATGGAGGGTCACGTGATTTGTACTTGATGGCGCTGCTCAAAGCCTGGATGTTGCATCCTATGCCCATGTGTTATTTTCCGATGTGTACCACAACGGACAATTTGAAATAATTATAATTAAGTCGGGAATGATAAAATAAAAGTCAGTCTAATGATTGATTTTGAGACGTTTAAAAATGGTACCAATCGTTAAGTTCAGAATTAGTTCGTAGAAAAATATAGAATTTTTAAATATTTTTTTTTATTGGCCGTACAGACATTTTCGGAAAATATATATTTCAATTTTCAGTATGTAGAATTGCCCTATACTATCACTACAAACTACCAAAATAGAAAATAAAGAGATGTGGAATAAGTGTACGCGACACAGCCCACAATTAAACGGTAATTTAGAAAAACCACAATGGACAACCGCCAGCAGCCTTCAACGAGGCCAATTGGCACTGCTCGCGGTTCTGCAATTGGCCCATGGTCTAGATAAGATGCATATAATTCAAATCCAGCCCTGAAATAGTCACAGAAAGACCCCCAAAATTGTAAGGAGAGAAAGGGATGTTCCATGACAAAACACGACTGGACCGAAAAATATATGCATTCAGCATTATATAATAAAAAAGTACCACAGTTAAAAGAGTCTTGCTAAAACTACTAGTGATTCCCGACAAGGTTTATAATACACGCGACGACACGGAAACTACCAAAAGTCTGAATGGTATAGTTTTTGTACTAAATCGTACTGAAATGTACTCGACCATTGTGAAAAAGTCTGATATGTGCTTAACTGTACTCGACCAAAGTCTAAAAAGTCTTAAAAAGACTTAGTTGTATTTGACAATTTCAAATTTATTATTGTCATTCTAAACTGTTCTCGACCTATTCTAAATAGTACTCGACAAAGTCTGAAATGTACTCGACCTTGTCTAAAACGTACTTAACTACGCAGGTTGGTTAATGCACTTTTCCGGAAAATCGTCCGTTTCCCGACCCTTTCAAACATAGAAAATTAAAAATCAATTATAAAGTTATTTTATATCGAAATAAACAGGAATTTGATATGTATTTAGAAAATATGTAAATGCGTTAAAATACTGCTCATATAGTACCATAAATAAGTATCCATGACAACCATTTTGTCTGCAACATGACTTTTCTCGGATTTGGAAACTGAAGTTTAGCATCCCGATAAGCACCATCAAATTGATTAAAAATCATTTTTTTTGGGTTTGTTATTGATCAATTTAATTGGATTTAGGTGCTCATTGTTGGTAATGTTAAGAATAATTTTAATTTTTGGACGAAAAGAGTAAATCAGAATGAGAAAAACTACGTTTTTCATCTTGATATCAATTTTTTTGTTATAATTTTCAAAAAATACAAAAGAATGTGCAGCAATTCTCAAATTCTATATTTTATGATCTATCATGTGGTAAAATTCTAAAGCAATCGATGCCGATCTTCGGGGTGCTAAATCTGATTTAAGAAATGAGGTATCAAATTTCGTCTGATTTGCCAAATAAGGTAAAAGGGGCGGGACTTAATTTCCAATAGAAAATTCTTCTATTCGGGTTTTTCTAGCTATTGAGTAATATTAATAAAATATAACGGTTTTTATAACTGTAAATTATTATGTCAGATTACATAAGACAATAAAACTACAAATATTTTATCAAATCTATATGGTACAGGCATTTTATTTTTCCGAGTATTCGTCGCAATAAGGGGGACAACTCTTTGAAACTTTTTTTAACTTTCGGCGGGACTAACGTCATTAACATCACTGTGTAATAAAAAATCAATTAAGGCTATTAAACTTTTAAGATTTTATCTAATATTACAGAAATGTGTTAATTAAAGATTTCATTAGGTCGAGAATGTTTTAGTAAGGTAAAGTACAATTCAGACTTGGTCGAGTACATTTAAGAATTTACATTTTCTTACATATCTATCTGATAATTAACTTAAATTTACGTCGAGTAAAATTAAGTACTTTTCAGACTAATTCAAATGATTTAGTACATGTTCAGACTTTTTAGAAAAAAAAAGACTTTGGTCGAGTACAGTTAAGCACGTTTCAGACTTTTTTCAGAATGGTCGAGTACATTTAAGTACGGTTAAGTACAAATACTATACCATTCAGACTTTTGGTAGTTTGTAGTGTATTTCTTTTATACATTCTGTTTAAAATTCATGGGTACCTGACACCCTACTGGGATTACGTTGCATGATTCGTTTAAAGTGATAATATGATAATTAGTCCTTCCGTGCAAACCATCGCACCACTGGGGCTTACTTATCGTTTTCTGTGTATAAGACTTTATTCCCTTCTACAAACCACTGGCACAACAGGGGTTCACCTGTCGTTTCCTGTGTATGTTTGGTACCCCCGTGCAAACTATCGGCACCATAGCGGTTTAATATTGTTTCCTGTGTATTAGAAGTTGACATTTACCTGGTTGGAATGGGTTCTAGAACACTTTCTTTTAACGAAAATCAACCCCTTTGGTCCGCCAGTGTCGTTTGAACATTGAAGTGCGAAATGTTAATAAAATACCCTTTCTAATTAAAAACATATAAAAACAATAAACTGTAGGAATCTTTTTTTTTGTCTTTCAAATAATTAGGTAGTTAATTAATTGTTTTTCCAACACTTCAAAAGCGAAAAAAAGTGGGAACTAAAACTCTTTAAAAACATTTTTAATTTGGGTTCTAGTATTACACAAACCATAGATATGCACAAACCATGCACGATGTAGCACCACGCTTTGGCTGATTGATAATTGTAAGAGAAAGGTAGTCAATGGAGTGAACAGGTGATATTGACACCTGCTGATTAACTATACCGTATACTGATTAAGAAATTATTAAAAGATGTGCCGGTCGAAATTCTTAAAATCGAGCTGTGGTGGGTGTGTCTAAAGCGGGTTGAGTGCTGCAAGGAAATCTTTCATTGGAGGAGCACCTTAATTGGTCTATGATATCTGTCAATTATACCTGTAATTAACCAACGAGGCGTGGCATATCGTTCATGGTTAATGATCGTAAAGGTTAATGATTTTAATTGACACCTGTGTATTCATCAAGAACTGAATTTATTGTCTTAAATATTTGAAAAAGGATTGAAAACTATGGCAACTGTGTCAATAAATATTTCAGATTATTTACTATTTGGAATTATAATTGATTATTTTAAAACAATTTAAGGATTAAGTAGACTATTATCTTGCTATTTAGAAAAAATAACAAAAAAAACCGCGGGATTAAAAACAATTATCAATGCCAAATTATTCATATTTCAAATCATTATTATGATCGACAACATCGGTCTTATGTTACAATTATCGTCATTTGGTTAATGTATTTATCATTGGAGATGTGACGTCACATCTCCAATTGAGCTATCCCATAATTCATCATTGCTCATAGCATGGATGCGCCCATATGGTCTTGTGTATTGGAATAAAATTACGAATATCTTTCTTAATATATCGTTTTCAATGCCCAAACCCGGCATGATGCCTACTCTCATTATAATAAATCAAATAAACTAATAACTCAAAAATCGCGAACTTACACTTTAAAGAATTAGCATTTTCCATTATTTTATAAATTGATTGCCCCATATAACTTGTTTACGGATCTCCAAAAAGCTGTTTTGGCTTTTAGTTTCACCTCCATTAGCTTTAATCCAAGCTTTTATAATTTCTTGGTAGAACACAGGCAACTTCTCGAATATCTTTTTATCTAAATTTTTGTGTGAACCTAAGTTCATTTGGAAACTTGAGAATTTATGGGCTAGTTGATTTAGATAACAATTCAGGTATAATTTTCCAGTTTCCCGTTGATGTATCACATAGTTTTATCACCCAATTTATATGGATTGCTTGTATATAGCTGTCAATGTCTGTCATATTTAAACCCCCTATCTCATACGGTTGTGCCATTATCAAACGTTTGACTCTGTCTCGTTTTGAGTTCCAAATGAAATTATAAACTAATGTTTTAAAATTCTGAAGTGCTTTATCTGAAATGATTGAATTAAATGCCAAATAGGTTAAGTTCGGGAGTATAAGTGATTTAAAAACTGTTATTCTACCCAAAATACTTAGATTTTTTTCCAGTTCGAAATTATTTTTTCACACTTTGAGAATTGTCGATCAAAGTTCAGTTTATTGAATTCTTCACTGTCATACCAAAGTAGACACCTGAACATTTAATTGGTTTGGTACACCAGTTTATATTTTCAAGTTTGTCTTAACTATGTTTAATATAATATTGCTATATCTAATTCAAACTTTCTATTCATGTTTGAGCAGATAATTATTTAATTATAAGTATTTTAACCATGCTCATATATCAAAATAAACAAATTTGTAGGAAAATCAAAATGTACATGCACATGTTTGTGCTATAATCTTATCATTCAAATAATTTATCATGGAAATAAAATACATGTCTATAAATGTACATGTACAGGTTTTATAGAAAATGAATATATACTTTAAATAACAAAACTATGCAAATTCCATCAACCCCTGATAAAATGTTTATTATCAATTGAAAAGGGCCAGGATTTTATTACAGAATTCGGAGCTTTTAAGTGTACGCATAAGGCAATACTTTATAAGCATGTGATACATACGTTACATTTTTTTTGTGTGTTTTTGGTACTACATGTATCCTCGAGGTACCAATAATGATGCATTGAGACATTTTTAACATTCTCTTGGTTTTGAATTATCCAAAAGTTAAACCCTTTCCTAATATCAAAGAATATGCATTTCTTATTACAACAATACAAATAAATGAACAATTTTATCTCAAAAACAACATTAAGAGGAAAAATATTGAATGAACATTTTTTTTCACAATTATAATTAGGTAAGTGGTTCGATCTTCGTCAGGGGTAAAAATTTCATGAATCGATTTTCTGGCTTTCCCTTCATACCATTTTAAGCGGATGGTCTCAAGAAACGATTCTAGTCCTTCGGAAGGGACGTAAAAATGTTGTCCCGTGTATGGGGAGAGCAATACCCTGTGCACGTTAAATACCTTTTTGTTCGATTAGAGTAGGCTCAATGGGGGCCGTTTACAAATGTATCACCCGCAAACTGCAAACTTGAGAGGGATTTATGGAAGCATTGTAAAGCTTCTTTCTTAATCGAGAATGAATAAATATGTTAACCGAAATTATCATAAGCGTTTGGAAACTTAAGTTTGCTAGCGATAAACTCGGTTTATCAGGTTTTTGTTACTGTCGCTAGCCATAAGTAGGGGTACATTTACACTTGAAATGATAAAGTACAAAACCAATGTGTTAGCATTAACTTGATGTAAAAACCTCAATATCAGTTTAAAACGTGATTTATAAACCATTTTTAGCATCAACAACTCTTAAATTTTGGCATTATACATTAAACGGCAAAACAAATGTTGTTAAGCAAATCAAATACTTTTGGACTTAAATGAGACTACATCTAGATTGAATTAATATAGTTGACAACGTCTACAGGTACAGATGGGTCCAAACCTAACCTGTATGCGCACCAGACTTATAAAGTGGACCAGAAGTCTGGTTCAGGTCTGCTTTTTCTGGTCTGGTTTGGTTTTAGTGAACCTAGGTCTGCTTTCAAGTTCACCCCAAAAGCAAACTTTGCCCAAGGTCTGGTTCACTCTGACCTCAAGCAGACCAGACCTATAAAAATGACCATTCCTTGAGTGGACCAGACCAAGAGCAGACCAAACTTAGGTCTGGTCCGCTTTAGTTCTGGTCCACTCTTGGTTTACTATATATTAAAAGCAGACCAGACCAGACTTAGAGCAGACCAAACTTAGGTCTGGTCCACTCTAGGTCTGGTCCACTCTTGGTTCACTATATATTAAATAAAGGTTATAACAAAACTACCGAACTTTAATGACCAAAGCAGACCAGACCAGACTTAGAGCAGACCAAACTTAGGTCTGGTCCGCTCTATGTCTGGTCCACTCTTGGTTCACTATTAAAAGCAGACCAGACCAGACTTAGAGCAGACCAAGCTTAGGTCTGGTCCGCTCTAGGTCTGGTCCACTCTTGGTTCACTATTTAAAGCAAATTAAACCAGAGTTTTGACTGAACCAGACTTGTGGTGAGGTCTGGTCTGCTTTCCAACCAAACCAAACCAGAAAAGTGGACCTAGGTCTGCTTCGTGGATTGGTCAAGATAATTAAACCAGACCAGAAAAGTGAACCACAGGTCCGCTCTAAGTTCACTTTTGTACAGGTTAGGTTTGGCCTCATCTGTACATACTTTACACAATAAATGGAAATTAAAAGTCATGCATTTAGTTTTAATTCTACCTTTATATTATTATGATTTAATTATGAAAATGCAGACATTTTTTTATGAAATAGAAAAAATTGAGCATGACCTGAAAGAATGGGAAGACAATGACGAAACTTTCATTCAGACAACAGCATCGGAGAAGATAATAAAACTATTGGACACAAACAGCTGTGTGACAATCACTGGCCCTTCAGGTGTAGGGAAGACAGCTACTCTCCGCAGTATAGCCTTGGTGATGAAAAAGAAGGGGTATGACGTGCTTCCTATATTAGAACCCAATGATGTAGTACAGTTGTATAGACAAAAGCGTAAGACATTGTTTATTATTGATGATTTTTGTGGAAGATATTCTATAAATCCTACCTTTGTAGATAAATGGAAAATCTATATTGATAAAATAGATAACATGTTTGAAAAGGATAAGTCAGTAAAATTTTTGATAGCATGTAGGTTACAAATTTATCAGGATGACTTATTTAAATCAATTTCATTATTTCAAAGATGTGAATGTAATTTGTTGTCAGAAGAGTTTAGTCTATCAAACAAAGAGAAGGTAGATTTAGCATTTTTTTACCTCAAAGAAGAGGCCATTGAGGTCCTAAGTTACTTAGACACCCATTATTGTTTTCCACTTCTTTGTAAAATGTACAATTTAAACCCAGCACTTAAAGTTAAAGAGCTTTTTGAAAAGCCATATGCAGTATATGAGAGCGAGATTGACAAGTTATATTCTGAAGGCCACTATGGTAAGTATTGTGTTCTAGCTTTAGTTGTAGTCTTCAACAATCATGTAAAAGAAGACTGGTTTACAGATGATAGAGATGATATAGAAAAGGGCATTATGGATACCATTGAGAGAACTTGTGAAGCCTGTAAACTGAACAGGGGAACGCCCAGACTTCAGTTGTTGGACGAGTTGAGTTCATTAAAACAAATGTTTGTAAAGAAAGAACATGGTGTCTTTAAAGCAGTTCATGACAGAATATTTGATTTTTTGTCCTTTTATTTTGGAAAAAAGATGATGAAAACATTTATTAAAAATGCAACTAGCAGATTTATCAGCGAGAGATTCCTGTTTGAGGATACAGACAACACCACTAAAATAGAACTTGTTATAGTGATACCATCAACTTATCGTGACATGTATCTAGAAAGAATGATATCAGACTGGTCCAAGGGTAACGTTGTAGATGTCTTCAATAACATCAACATGAACTCAAACACTTTCCGTGAGGTATTTTTATCTTTTCTACGACACCATGATCCATCAATACAGAAACAGTTAGCCACCCAGAAAGATTCTGAGACTGGTGATAGTGTTATACTACCATGTTGTTTTTACGGTGATACACCCTTAATAAAATGGAGTATTGAAAATAATGTAGATGTCAATGTATGTAGAAATGATAAAAGCTCACCAGTTTACATAGCCTGCCAGGAAGGTCATACAGATATATTAGATATTTTACTACAGAACAAGGCAGACATAAACAAGTGTCACGAAACAGGAGCATCACCTCTGTACATTGCTAGCCACAATGGTCATATAGAGATAGTAAAGATTTTACTAAAAAACAGGGCAGTCATTAACAAGTGTACAGATGCAGGAGCATCACCTTTGTTTATTGCTAGTGGGAATGGTCATTCAGAGATAGTGAAGATTCTGCTTCGGAACAAGGCAGACATAAACAAGTGTACAGATGCAGGAGCATCACCACTGTTTATTGCTTGTTGGAATGGTCATACAGAAATTGTAAATATTTTACTACAGAACAAGGCAGACATAAACAAGTGTACGGATGATGGCACATCACCACTGTTTATTTCTAGTCAGGAAGGTCATGCAGAGATAGTAAAGATTTTACTACAGAACAAGGCAGACATAAACAAGTGCACGGATGATGACACATCACCACTGTTTATTTCTAGTCAGGAAGGTCATACAGAGATAGTAAAGATTTTACTACAGAACAAGGCAGACATAAACAAGTGTGAAGAAACAGGAGCATCACCACTGTTTAGTGCTAGTAAGGAAGGTCATATAGAGATAATAAATATTTTACTACAGAACAAGGCAGACATTAACAAGTGCACGGATGATGACACATCACCACTGTTTATTTCTAGTCAGGAAGGTCATACAGAGATAGTAAAGATTTTACTACAGAACAAGGCAGACATAAACAAGTGTCACGAAACAGGAGCATCACCTCTGTACATTGCTAGCAACAATGGTCATACAGAGATAGTAAAGATTTTACTAAAAAACAGGACAGTCATTAACAAGTGTACAGATGCAGGAGCATCACCTTTGTTTATTGCTAGTGGGAATGGTCATACAGAGATAGTAAATATTTTACTACAGAACAAGGCAGACATAAACAAGTGCATGGATGATGACACATCACCTCTGTACATTGCTAGCGAGAATGGTCATACAGAGATAGTAAAGATTTTACTACAGAACAAGGCAGACATAAACAAGTGTACGGATGATGACACATCCCCACTGTACATTGCTAGCGAGAATGGTCATACAGAGATAGTGAAGATTTTACTACAGAACAAGGCAGACATAAACAAGTGTAAAGATACAGGAGCATCACCTCTGTACATTGCTAGTGGGAATGGTCATACAGAGATAGTGAAGATTTTACTACAGAACAAGGCAGACATAAAGAAGTGTGGAGAAACAGGAGCATCCCCACTGTACATTGCTAGTCAGAATGGTCATACAGAGACAGTAAAGATTTTACTACAGAACAAGGCAGACATAAACAAGTGTAGAGATGCAGGAGCATCACCACTGTTTATTGCTTGTTGGAAAGGTCATATAGAGATAGTGAAGATTTTACTACAGAACAAGGCAGACATAAACAAGTGTAAAGATACAGGAGCATCACCTCTGTTTATTGCTTGTGGGAAAGGTCATACAGAGATAGTAAAGATTTTACTACAGAACAAGGCAGACATAAACAAGTATAAAGATACAGGAGCATCACCTCTGTACATTGCTAGTCAGAATGGTCATACAGAGATAGTGAAGATTTTACTACAGAACAAGGCAGACATAAACAAGTGCACGGATGATGACACATCACCTCTGTACATTGCTAGTCAGAATGGTCATACAGAGACAGTAAAGATTTTACTACAGAACAAGGCAGACATAAACAAGTATAAAGATACAGGAGAATCACCTCTGTACATTGCTAGTCAGAATGGTCATACAGAGATAGTGAAGATTTTACTACAGAACAAGGCAGACATAAACAAGTGCATGGATGATGACACATCACCTCTGTACATTGCTAGTCAGAATGGTCATACAGAGATAGTGAAGATTTTACTACAGAACAAGGCAGACATAAACAAGTGCACGGATGATGACACATCACCTCTGTACATTGCTAGCCAGAATGGTCATACAGAGATAGTAAAGATTTTACTACACAACAAGGCAGACATAAACAAGTGTAGAGATGCAGGAGCATCACCTCTGTACATTGCTAGTCAGAATGGTCATACAGAGATAGTGAAGATTTTACTACAGAACAAGGCAGACATAAACAAGTATAAAGATACAGGAGCATCACCTTTGTTTATTGCTAGTGGGAATGGTCATACAGAGATAGTGAAGATTTTACTACAGAACAAGGCAGACATAAACAAGTCTACAGATACAGGAGAATCACCACTGTTTATTGCTAGTCAGAATGGTCATACAGAGATAGTAAATATTTTACTACAGAACAAGGCAGACATAAACAAGTGCATGGATGATGACACATCACCTCTGTACATTGCTAGCCAGAATGGTCATACAGAGATAGTAAATATTTTACTACAGAACAAGGCAGACATAAACAAGTGTAGAGATGCAGGAGCATCACCACTGTTTATTGCTTGTGGGAATGGTCATACAGAGATAGTAAATATTTTACTACAGAACAAGGCAGACATAAACAAGTGCATGGATGATGACACATCACCTCTGTACATTGCTAGCCAGAATGGTCATACAGAGATAGTAAATATTTTACTTCAGAACAAGGCAGACATAAACAAGTGCATGGATGATGACACATCACCTCTGTACATTGCTAGTGGGAATGGTCATACAGAGATAGTGAAGATTTTACTACAGAACAAGGCAGACATAAACAAGTGTAGAGATGCAGGAGCATCACCTTTGTTTATTGCTAGTGGGAATGGTCATACAGAGATAGTAAATATTTTACTACAGAACAAGGCAGACATAAACAAGTGCATGGATGATGACACATCACCTCTGTACATTGCTAGCGAGAATGGTCATACAGAGATAGTAAAGATTTTACTACAGAACAAGGCAGACATAAACAAGTGCACGGATGATGACACATCACCTCTGTACATTGCTAGTCAGAATGGTCATACAGAGATAGTAAAGATTTTACTACAGAACAAGGCAGACATAAACAAGTGCACGGATGATGACACATCACCTCTGTACATTGCTATTCAGAATGGTCATACAGATATAGTAAATATTTTACTACAGAACAAAGCAGACATTAACAAGTGTAGAGATACAGGAGAATCACCTCTGTTAATTGCTAGTGGGAAAGGTCATATAGAGATAGTAAAGATTTTACTACAGAACAAGGCAGACATAAACAAGTGTAGATATGATGATGCATCACCTCTGGCGTTTGCAAGTCAGGCAGGTCATACAGAGATAGTAAATGTTTTACTACAGAACAAGGCAGACATAAACAAGTGTAGATATGATGATGCATCACCTCTGGTGTTTGCAAGTCAGGCAGGTCATACAGATATAGTAAATATTTTACTACAGAACAAGGCAGACATAAACAAGTGTACAGATGCAGGAACATCACCTCTGTACACTGCTAGTGAGAATGGTCATACAGAGATAGTGAAGATTTTACTACAGAACAAGGCAGACATAAACAAGTGTACAGATGCAGGAGCATCACCACTGTTTATTGCTTGTTGGAAAGGTCATACAGAGATAGTAAAGATTTTACTACAGAACAAGGCAGACATTAACAAGTGTGAAGAAACAGGAGCATCCCCACTGTACATTGCTAGTCAGAATGGTCATACAGAGATAGTAAAGATTTTACTACAGAACAAGGCAGACATAAACAAGTGTACGGATGATGGCACATCACCACTGTTTAGTGCTAGTAAGGAAGGTCATACAGAAATAGTAAACATTTTACTACAGAACAAGGCAGACATAAACAAGTGTACAGATGCAGGAGCATCACCACTGTTTATTGCTAATCAGAATGGTCATACAGAAATAGTAAATATTATACTACAGAACAAGGCAGACATTAACAAGTGAAGATACGATGACACATAACCACTGTTTATTGCTAGTCTGTTACAGATGCGTCCAGACATAACCTGTATAAAAGTTAGTTAACTTTCAGCAGTCATTTAGGTTGCTTTTCTAGTTAACTTGACAATTCGCTATCTAGTTCACTAAAGTTAACTTTAGCAGTCCGTGATCTTGACAGCTCTTGACTGCTGTTGTCCATGACAACTACAGCTTGAAGTAGTCCAAAGTTAACTTCGGGTCAGAGCAGTCCAAAGTTAACTTTAGGGAACTTAAGGTCGCTAGCAAACCAAAGTTAACTTCAGGTCGGAGCAGTCCAAAGTTAATATTTGGTCGCCAGCAGACTGAAAATTAACTAGGTAATTGAGAATATGTTTTTGCTATTTTCAAATAAAATTATGCGGTACATTTTGGAATCAAGATAATATTTTTAAAAAATATAAATAAATAAATCTTTTTTTATAATACATTCAAAAATACAAATAAATAAACATTTAAAAATAAATATTTAAAGGGATTTTTTTTCTTTTTAAAAATGATTTATTTGCTTTTTTCTAATTTTCATCCGATTTTACTATTTCCAAGCCAGTTTTGAAAAAAATATTTTTTCTCTCTAGAAAATTTTAAGTTCTCATTAATTGATTGGTTAATAGTACAGTAGGCGTTGCCATTGCGACCGAAAACTGCAAGTTAAACATTCGCCGATAAGTATTGTTCCTTTAGAAAGTCACAATATATTTCAGTTTACCTTTGATATTTTTTGACACAGTCGTTATTATTTTGTTATTATAAATTATGTTTGTGAATATCATAAAAACCTAAATTTTTAGAATACTTTTATTAATTTGAAACTCTTGGTAAAGCGTTATAATATACTGACCAGATCAAAAGTTAGGAGATATTAAACTTTAACCAAAATGAAGGTTTTCCGGTAAATTAGAAAAACAGCGTCTTACATCATTTTTCGTGGATTATCAGATTTCTCAATCTCGATAGTTAAATGACAGAATTTTAAGCTTTCGACATATTATCGAGCTTAAAATTCAATCTTTTAACTATCTTGATTGAGAAATCTGATAATCCACTTAAAAAAAATGTAAGTAGCTATATTTCTTATTTATCTATAAAATGTTTTAATTCAAATTGAATAATTAAATGTAGTTTGCTAAAGAGCAGGACGGGATATGCTAATAAAATAGATCTTTCTAAAATTAACAAATCTTGAAAATAAAAACGTATTTCTAGAATAAATATTGCATGTAAATAGATAAATAAATTATTTAGAGTAAATTTATTATTAAATAACCATTAAAAATTGTATTAAATAAATATTCTTTTTTAGAAAAACTTATCAAATACCGTATAAGTGTTTTTTTTTCGCGGGTGGAAAACTTCGCGATTTTGTTGAAAAGGGGATGATTTTATTTACGCGTAATATATATTTCACGGTTTAGAATGTATTATAACACATTATAGAGGCATTTAATATTTCGCGAGTTTTAATTTTCGCGTCCCGTTGTTGGTCGCTAATAAAGCGAAAAATAAATCACCGCGAAAATAACCACTTATACGGTAATGTTAAAATCTAAAAATAAATAAACAAAAATATTTGTTTTATATAAATCAAGTCAAACGATAAATAAAATCGAAGCCTTGTTAATTTAGGTCGCTCTTGGCTTCAGCGCTATTAACTTTAGGTCGCTCTAGGCTTAAGTTAACTTTAGGTCGCTCTTAGGCTAAATTTAACTTTAGGTTGGTTCTAGGCTAAAGTCAACTAGCAGAGCGGTCAAGAAGAGCAGACCGTGGTCCAAGTTTGCTATTACAGTTAACTTTTGAAAGGTCAAAAGTCTGCCTAAAAAGCAGACCTCAGTTAACTTAAGCCAGACAAATAGTTTACTTTTCTTGTTAACTTGGGATACAGGTTATTTCTGTTCGTATCTGTAAGTCATACAGAGATGGTAAAGATTTTACTACAAAACAAGGCAGACATAAACATGTGTTCAGATGCAGGGGCATCACCTCTGTACATTTGTAGTCAGAATGGCCATACAGAAATAGTGCAGATATTACTATTCAACAAAGCTAACATAAATAAGTGTACAAATAGAGAAGTAGCACCTCTATACATGATCAATCAGAAGGTCCTACAGAGATAGTGAAGATTTTACTAAAATAAAACAAGGCAGACATTAACAAGTGCGACGAAACAGGAGCATCACTTCTGTTTATTGTTAGTCAGAATGGTTATTCAGAGATTGTTTATATTTTACTACAGAACAAGGCAAAACTAAACAAGTGTACAGATGAGGGAGAATCACCTCTGTTTGTGGGCTGTGATGTAGGTCATACAAAGATTATGAAAATTTTACTAGACAGCAATTCAAATGTTGACAAGTGTAGACATCAAGGGAAATCACCATTGAAAATAGCTGACATGAATAAACACTTAGAAAAAGTGAAAATATTAGAGTGAAAAGGAGCCTCATAAATACATACTAGGAACCCATTATATTATAAAAAGTGTGATTCCGTTGTTAAACACTAATATGGAGTAGGCATTGCCTAAATGCGAGCATAGCTAAAAGGGACTACGTTTTGTTTATTTTCCAATATTTCCATTTGCATATTTTGGGGCGAGATGGTATGGGGCGATTAAGCTTCGATACACGTTAGTTTCGTACGTGCATATAACCAAGACGAAACGAGCAGCTTATGTGTATTTATTATTTTAACAATATTATTTTCTTGTAAAAAGCGCAATTTATTATTTTTTCAAACATTATTTCTTTTCTTATAAATTATTTTAACATTCACTCCGGTCCTGTAAAAATAAAAACCCTTTCCGGACCATAAAAAATCTAAATCAGCATTAGCCAATTTCTCGCGGAAACAAATACCGTAGAGTTCTCCGCTCGAGCGGGCACTTCGTGCCCACTTGCGAGCTCTGCTCGCTATCAATGGAAGATATAATACAAAAAAATAAGGTAGTACAATAGTAAACAATCAGTCGGATAGAATTATATTAAATTTTGTCATATGAAGTATCTTAGTGCAAAAGTTTGAAAAATGAAACAAACAAAAAATATGTCACTGCGCTTAATTTTTGTAGAACATTGATTAAAATACAGTCAAATTTGGCTATTTTGATATAGATTATACAGGGGAAAATGGTTTATATCATTTTTTTTCAAATTTCATGGGAGAGATTTTTGTTTTATTTTGTCAAAACATCGATGTTGGTTAGCTCATTGAAATTAAGGTATAAGATCATGGGGTCACAGTTCAATTTCAAAAAATTAATTTGAAAAACTTATGATTATTTCCCTTCAAGATAGTACGGGAAATATTAAAAAATGAATATAATAGTTAGGTTTTGTTTCAAACTTATTTTTTCTCTCATAACTTATCACAGTAACAATCTTCGTACAGTTAAATAGCAATATTTTTGACTTTGCTTAATTTGGTAACATGCTCAGTATAGATGCTCAGTGTTAGACCACTGTACTACCTTCACTTGTGCAATGCAGCTGTTTTTAGATGAAAGTGGTTTTATTCCCATTTTACTTTTAATATAGTTGAAAACATAGCCTTGGAAAACGTGATGTTACGCAGCATTTTTGTCTGATCTAAAGCTACATTCTCTTTGTTTGACAGATGTAACTATAGGCCATAAGTTTGCTTGTATTTAGTTGTATTATTTTTGGATACATTTGTTTTATATCAAGCTACCATTTTGCTTGCTTGATGCATGTAAAAACAGAACATTTGGTGTTGGGTTTAAGGTTTTTAATTTGTTATCTTCTATGTATTTTATCTTTACCATATATATAGTTTTATTTATTCGTTCTTTTCTGAAGCAACATTTTCATTGTTTAATAAAACATAAACCATATATCTACGATCAAAAGTTATATTCTCTCTGTCTGATAGATGTAAATATAGGTCATGATATAACATGTAAAATATTCAAAGTTTCTATATATTGTTTTGTGAATTTTGAATTCGTCATATTTATACATTTATTTGATTTTGAAGCGACCTTGTCTTTCTTGGTCGATAAATGATTGGGACAATAAGGACCCTTGTTTACGGTTTACAACTTCTACATTTTCATTTAATTTTTTTTGCTACGTGATGATGAGGCAACATAAAAGTGTAACTTTGATTCAGGGGCTAATGAGTTTTATCTACTGTTTAATAATTATTGCCCTGTTTTTTTAACAACTTTAAATGAGGCTCAAAGATTTCTTCTCTGAAACCTTTTTTAAATTGATATACTTTATGTTCAGAGTGTTACTTAAGAGTGTTACTTACTTTCATTGTTACATATCATCTGTTGAGTGATTAAGCTCTTAGAAACATTTAGTTGATATTTGTTGTTTTATATTGTGACAATAGCTGCTAAGTCGGGATACATATAGAGTCCAAGTAAGTTTATCAAGGTGAGAAATTGTCTAAAGTGTATAATGCTTTCTTTTTTCTCATACATGTGGTGTTTTTGGATTTAAAATCATGATTTCATTTAGTTTATGTTTTATTGCTTTGGTTTTAAAAGGTTCAAATCATATTTCCAGGCACCACAGTATAATCGCTTTTTTGTATAAATACATTCTGTATGTTTTTGTTTTCTTTTGTAAATAAGATATATAGTGCTGTATATTATTTTGCCTATCTGTTTTTTTAACAACTTTAAATGACACTCAGAGATTTTTTCTCTGAAACCTTTTTAATTTTATATACTTTATGTTCAGAGTGTTACTTAAGAGTGTAGCTTACTTTCATTGCTACATATCATCAGTTGAGTGATTAAGCTCTTAAAAACATCTAGTTGATATTTGTTGTTTTATATTGTGACAATAGCTGTGACAAAGTCGGGATACATATAGAGTCCAAGTAAGATAGTTTCTCAAGGTGAGAAATTGTATAAAGTGTATAATGTTTTCTTTTTTTTCATACATGTGATGTTTTGGGATTTAAAATCATGATTTCATTTAGTTTATGTTTTATTGCTTTGGTTTTAAAAGGTTCTAATCATATTTCAAGGCACCACAATATAATTGCTTTTTTGTATACATTCTGTATGCTTTTGTTTTTTTTTGTAAATAAGATATATAGTGTTGTATATTATTTTGACTATCTGTTATTTAAATAACTTATTGTTTCATAAATTCCGTGTTATGTACCTAATACAAAATTAATATTAAAAAAATCACAAAAACTAAAGTGCACAACATACATGAATGTCTATATATTTGATTTCTTAAAGACCATTTTGATTTTTTATGAATTTTTGAACAATTATTCTGCATAAAAAGATCTCTACACTTTTATACGCGTGTACGACTGCAAAAAACTGAATTTTGATCCATCGAAAAAAAAACATGACTAAAAATAAACCAGGGGTGAGACTACGGTTTTTGGCTTGTTAATCTAAACGTTATAAGATAAGTAAATTTGATGAAACCTTCCTTTTTCAACATCATTTGTTTTTACAAAAGTTCCTTAAATTTTGATGGAAGATTTTTCCCATGTTTTTTTTCACAAAGAATGGAAAGCTTTCTAAAAAACAGGCAGCTGATTGATCTCTGCAATAGTCTCTTGGCGTCGAAGATTTCAGTTGATCACTTAAATATGTTGATGCCCTTAATATCATTTACGTAATGTTTATTTACTAGAAACATTTACAGTACTTTTCAAGATAATTTCAGTCAATCAGATTTAATACAAATGCTTGTCAAGTTATATTGTTATTTGTATGTACAGAACTAAAAATAACTAATAACATTGTATATTTTGTTTTCTTTGAAATCAAGCAACATTATAAATAAACTTTAGTATCAAACATTCTCATGTTTTTATTTTAAAAGTGAGACATTCATAGTACTTTCCTTTAGGGCGTTTGTCTATTTCACTTAATGATATCAATGTCTTAAATATACCGCACGCAGCGAGGTTGAAGAGAATAACCTTTTTGAAAGGTGTGCCAGCCCCATGTCTGTTGTCAGTTGGTATATGCAACTCCTCCGAAACAACTAAATAAAATTTGCAGAAAACTGGTATGCAAGAACAACACAACATACAGCAGTACTTATTACCATAGCTCTTTATCTGCAAAAATTGAGCCCATTAATTTGTCGCAAATTCTGCTTTATCATCTTGTGTTTGCATCACATCTGAAACGCCTAATCAGAATGTGTCATCGAAACTTGGTATACCAGAAGTACGCCATATTTAGTGGTTAATATTTCCCGGAACTTTCTTTCCGCAAAAGATTTCGAGAGTTTTTGCCTCTTAAACCTAGAAATCTGCTAAACATCCTGGTTAATTATCTTGTGGACGGAACTCCTGTCAAATCAATGTACAGAATGGAAGAGGGAGGTTTGGCGCCATAAAACCTGGTTTAACCCACCATTTCGTTTGAAATGCCTGTACCAAGTCAGGACCATTGCGATCCACCAATTTTCCGGTATGACTGATTCGTTTTTGTCATTTTCTCTGGACTATGAGATTGATCATTCAAGTTCGGTAGTTTTGTTATTACCTTTATTGATTAAACTTTAAATAAAAAAGAAGTTTGCCATATGTGTAGTTGAGGATTTTACCATGATTTCTTTTCTTTGGCAACACTTTAGAAACTGATTCTTATATAGACCACTTCTACGAACAAAGGAAACTAAGACGACAAGCCGTGTGTAAATTTCCAACTTAAGCAGGGTCGACGTCACAGATACTTTAACGCTAAAACCAGCGACGTCATAATATGTTTTTTGCATAAACACATCAAAAATGGCAGACATTTTGTTCTACGGAGAACACAAAAATAGTATATAAGAATAGAAATAAACCATTGCCGCCCGTGTTTTTTTTTTGGTTTTTTTTTATTTAAGAATGGGCATCCGTTGTTTTCGTTTATTTTACCCCTCGCTTTGCTGCGCTCCACTCGGGGCAAAATATTACCCAAAAGAATGGCAACTCATGTTAAAATCTCCAATAAACAAAGGGTGGCCATGGATACTTAATTAATTATGATCTTTTATTACCAACACTTGGTAGAAATAAGGCTCTTTGAACTTCGTTTGCCGAAAATATTGATTCATTGTCTTTTGGACGCAACACCTCTTAAACCTCTGAATACAATTGATCGAAACTTGGAATGCAAGAAGTACACCATATTTAGTTGTACTTATTACCATGGTTTGGTTAGGGTTAGGGTTAGGGTTAGGGTTAGGGTTAGGGTTAGGGTTAGGGTTAGGGTTAGGGTTAGGGTTAGGGTTAGGGTTAGGGTTAGGGTTAGGGTTAGGGTTAGGGTTAGGGTTAGGGTTAGGGTTAGGGTTAGGGTTAGGGTTAGGGTTAGGGTTAGGGTTAGGGTTAGGGTTAGGGTTAGGGTTAGGGTTAGGGTTAGGGTTAGGGTTAGGGTTAGGGTTAGGGTTAGGGTTAGGGTTAGGGTTAGGGTTAGGGTTAGGGTTAGGGTTAGGGTTAGGGTTAGGGTTAGGGTTAGGGTTAGGGTTAGGGTTAGGGTTAGGGTTAGGGTTAGGGTTAGGGTTAGGGTTAGGGTTAGGGTTAGGGTTAGGGTTAGGGTTAGGGTTAGGGTTAGGGTTAGGGTTAGGGTTAGGGTTAGGGTTAGGGTTAGGGTTAGGGTTAGGGTTAGGGTTAGGGTTAGGGTTAGGGTTAGGGTTAGGGTTAGGGTTAGGGTTAGGGTTAGGGTTAGGGTTAGGGTTAGGGTTAGGGTTAGGGTTAGGGTTAGGGTTAGGGTTAGGGTTAGGGTTAGGGTTAGGGTTAGGGTTAGGGTTAGGGTTAGGGTTAGGGTTAGGGTTAGGGTTAGGGTTAGGGTTAGGGTTAGGGTTAGGGTTAGGGTTAGGGTTAGGGTTAGGGTTAGGGTTAGGGTTAGGGTTAGGGTTAGGGTTAGGGTTAGGGTTAGGGTTAGGGTTAGGGTTAGGGTTAGGGTTAGGGTTAGGGTTAGGGTTAGGGTTAGGGTTAGGGTTAGGGTTAGGGTTAGGGTTAGGGTTAGGGTTAGGGTTAGGGTTAGGGTTAGGGTTAGGGTTAGGGTTAGGGTTAGGGTTAGGGTTAGGGTTAGGGTTAGGGTTAGGGTTAGGGTTAGGGTTAGGGTTAGGGTTAGGGTTAGGGTTAGGGTTAGGGTTAGGGTTAGGGTTAGGGTTAGGGTTAGGGTTAGGGTTAGGGTTAGGGTTAGGGTTAGGGTTAGGGTTAGGGTTAGGGTTAGGGTTAGGGTTAGGGTTAGGGTTAGGGTTAGGGTTAGGGTTAGGGTTAGGGTTAGGGTTAGGGTTAGGGTTAGGGTTAGGGTTAGGGTTAGGGTTAGGGTTAGGGTTAGGGTTAGGGTTAGGGTTAGGGTTAGGGTTAGGGTTAGGGTTAGGGTTAGGGTTAGGGTTAGGGTTAGGGTTAGGGTTAGGGTTAGGGTTAGGGTTAGGGTTAGGGTTAGGGTTAGGGTTAGGGTTAGGGTTAGGGTTAGGGTTAGGGTTAGGGTTAGGGTTAGGGTTAGGGTTAGGGTTAGGGTTAGGGTTAGGGTTAGGGTTAGGGTTAGGGTTAGGGTTAGGGTTAGGGTTAGGGTTAGGGTTAGGGTTAGGGTTAGGGTTAGGGTTAGGGTTAGGGTTAGGGTTAGGGTTAGGGTTAGGGTTAGGGTTAGGGTTAGGGTTAGGGTTAGGGTTAGGGTTAGGGTTAGGGTTAGGGTTAGGGTTAGGGTTAGGGTTAGGGTTAGGGTTAGGGTTAGGGTTAGGGTTAGGGTTAGGGTTAGGGTTAGGGTTAGGGTTAGGGTTAGGGTTAGGGTTAGGGTTAGGGTTAGGGTTAGGGTTAGGGTTAGGGTTAGGGTTAGGGTTAGGGTTAGGGTTAGGGTTAGGGTTAGGGTTAGGGTTAGGGTTAGGGTTAGGGTTAGGGTTAGGGTTAGGGTTAGGGTTAGGGTTAGGGTTAGGGTTAGGGTTAGGGTTAGGGTTAGGGTTAGGGTTAGGGTTAGGGTTAGGGTTAGGGTTAGGGTTAGGGTTAGGGTTAGGGTTAGGGTTAGGGTTAGGGTTAGGGTTAGGGTTAGGGTTAGGGTTAGGGTTAGGGTTAGGGTTAGGGTTAGGGTTAGGGTTAGGGTTAGGGTTAGGGTTAGGGTTAGGGTTAGGGTTAGGGTTAGGGTTAGGGTTAGGGTTAGGGTTAGGGTTAGGGTTAGGGTTAGGGTTAGGGTTAGGGTTAGGGTTAGGGTTAGGGTTAGGGTTAGGGTTAGGGTTAGGGTTAGGGTTAGGGTTAGGGTTAGGGTTAGGGTTAGGGTTAGGGTTAGGGTTAGGGTTAGGGTTAGGGTTAGGGTTAGGGTTAGGGTTAGGGTTAGGGTTAGGGTTAGGGTTAGGGTTAGGGTTAGGGTTAGGGTTAGGGTTAGGGTTAGGGTTAGGGTTAGGGTTAGGGTTAGGGTTAGGGTTAGGGTTAGGGTTAGGGTTAGGGTTAGGGTTAGGGTTAGGGTTAGGGTTAGGGTTAGGGTTAGGGTTAGGGTTAGGGTTAGGGTTAGGGTTAGGGTTAGGGTTAGGGTTAGGGTTAGGGTTAGGGTTAGGGTTAGGGTTAGGGTTAGGGTTAGGGTTAGGGTTAGGGTTAGGGTTAGGGTTAGGGTTAGGGTTAGGGTTAGGGTTAGGGTTAGGGTTAGGGTTAGGGTTAGGGTTAGGGTTAGGGTTAGGGTTAGGGTTAGGGTTAGGGTTAGGGTTAGGGTTAGGGTTAGGGTTAGGGTTAGGGTTAGGGTTAGGGTTAGGGTTAGGGTTAGGGTTAGGGTTAGGGTTAGGGTTAGGGTTAGGGTTAGGGTTAGGGTTAGGGTTAGGGTTAGGGTTAGGGTTAGGGTTAGGGTTAGGGTTAGGGTTAGGGTTAGGGTTAGGGTTAGGGTTAGGGTTAGGGTTAGGGTTAGGGTTAGGGTTAGGGTTAGGGTTAGGGTTAGGGTTAGGGTTAGGGTTAGGGTTAGGGTTAGGGTTAGGGTTAGGGTTAGGGTTAGGGTTAGGGTTAGGGTTAGGGTTAGGGTTAGGGTTAGGGTTAGGGTTAGGGTTAGGGTTAGGGTTAGGGTTAGGGTTAGGGTTAGGGTTAGGGTTAGGGTTAGGGTTAGGGTTAGGGTTAGGGTTAGGGTTAGGGTTAGGGTTAGGGTTAGGGTTAGGGTTAGGGTTAGGGTTAGGGTTAGGGTTAGGGTTAGGGTTAGGGTTAGGGTTAGGGTTAGGGTTAGGGTTAGGGTTAGGGTTAGGGTTAGGGTTAGGGTTAGGGTTAGGGTTAGGGTTAGGGTTAGGGTTAGGGTTAGGGTTAGGGTTAGGGTTAGGGTTAGGGTTAGGGTTAGGGTTAGGGTTAGGGTTAGGGTTAGGGTTAGGGTTAGGGTTAGGGTTAGGGTTAGGGTTAGGGTTAGGGTTAGGGTTAGGGTTAGGGTTAGGGTTAGGGTTAGGGTTAGGGTTAGGGTTAGGGTTAGGGTTAGGGTTAGGGTTAGGGTTAGGGTTAGGGTTAGGGTTAGGGTTAGGGTTAGGGTTAGGGTTAGGGTTAGGGTTAGGGTTAGGGTTAGGGTTAGGGTTAGGGTTAGGGTTAGGGTTAGGGTTAGGGTTAGGGTTAGGGTTAGGGTTAGGGTTAGGGTTAGGGTTAGGGTTAGGGTTAGGGTTAGGGTTAGGGTTAGGGTTAGGGTTAGGGTTAGGGTTAGGGTTAGGGTTAGGGTTAGGGTTAGGGTTAGGGTTAGGGTTAGGGTTAGGGTTAGGGTTAGGGTTAGGGTTAGGGTTAGGGTTAGGGTTAGGGTTAGGGTTAGGGTTAGGGTTAGGGTTAGGGTTAGGGTTAGGGTTAGGGTTAGGGTTAGGGTTAGGGTTAGGGTTAGGGTTAGGGTTAGGGTTAGGGTTAGGGTTAGGGTTAGGGTTAGGGTTAGGGTTAGGGTTAGGGTTAGGGTTAGGGTTAGGGTTAGGGTTAGGGTTAGGGTTAGGGTTAGGGTTAGGGTTAGGGTTAGGGTTAGGGTTAGGGTTAGGGTTAGGGTTAGGGTTAGGGTTAGGGTTAGGGTTAGGGTTAGGGTTAGGGTTAGGGTTAGGGTTAGGGTTAGGGTTAGGGTTAGGGTTAGGGTTAGGGTTAGGGTTAGGGTTAGGGTTAGGGTTAGGGTTAGGGTTAGGGTTAGGGTTAGGGTTAGGGTTAGGGTTAGGGTTAGGGTTAGGGTTAGGGTTAGGGTTAGGGTTAGGGTTAGGGTTAGGGTTAGGGTTAGGGTTAGGGTTAGGGTTAGGGTTAGGGTTAGGGTTAGGGTTAGGGTTAGGGTTAGGGTTAGGGTTAGGGTTAGGGTTAGGGTTAGGGTTAGGGTTAGGGTTAGGGTTAGGGTTAGGGTTAGGGTTAGGGTTAGGGTTAGGGTTAGGGTTAGGGTTAGGGTTAGGGTTAGGGTTAGGGTTAGGGTTAGGGTTAGGGTTAGGGTTAGGGTTAGGGTTAGGGTTAGGGTTAGGGTTAGGGTTAGGGTTAGGGTTAGGGTTAGGGTTAGGGTTAGGGTTAGGGTTAGGGTTAGGGTTAGGGTTAGGGTTAGGGTTAGGGTTAGGGTTAGGGTTAGGGTTAGGGTTAGGGTTAGGGTTAGGGTTAGGGTTAGGGTTAGGGTTAGGGTTAGGGTTAGGGTTAGGGTTAGGGTTAGGGTTAGGGTTAGGGTTAGGGTTAGGGTTAGGGTTAGGGTTAGGGTTAGGGTTAGGGTTAGGGTTAGGGTTAGGGTTAGGGTTAGGGTTAGGGTTAGGGTTAGGGTTAGGGTTAGGGTTAGGGTTAGGGTTAGGGTTAGGGTTAGGGTTAGGGTTAGGGTTAGGGTTAGGGTTAGGGTTAGGGTTAGGGTTAGGGTTAGGGTTAGGGTTAGGGTTAGGGTTAGGGTTAGGGTTAGGGTTAGGGTTAGGGTTAGGGTTAGGGTTAGGGTTAGGGTTAGGGTTAGGGTTAGGGTTAGGGTTAGGGTTAGGGTTAGGGTTAGGGTTAGGGTTAGGGTTAGGGTTAGGGTTAGGGTTAGGGTTAGGGTTAGGGTTAGGGTTAGGGTTAGGGTTAGGGTTAGGGTTAGGGTTAGGGTTAGGGTTAGGGTTAGGGTTAGGGTTAGGGTTAGGGTTAGGGTTAGGGTTAGGGTTAGGGTTAGGGTTAGGGTTAGGGTTAGGGTTAGGGTTAGGGTTAGGGTTAGGGTTAGGGTTAGGGTTAGGGTTAGGGTTAGGGTTAGGGTTAGGGTTAGGGTTAGGGTTAGGGTTAGGGTTAGGGTTAGGGTTAGGGTTAGGGTTAGGGTTAGGGTTAGGGTTAGGGTTAGGGTTAGGGTTAGGGTTAGGGTTAGGGTTAGGGTTAGGGTTAGGGTTAGGGTTAGGGTTAGGGTTAGGGTTAGGGTTAGGGTTAGGGTTAGGGTTAGGGTTAGGGTTAGGGTTAGGGTTAGGGTTAGGGTTAGGGTTAGGGTTAGGGTTAGGGTTAGGGTTAGGGTTAGGGTTAGGGTTAGGGTTAGGGTTAGGGTTAGGGTTAGGGTTAGGGTTAGGGTTAGGGTTAGGGTTAGGGTTAGGGTTAGGGTTAGGGTTAGGGTTAGGGTTAGGGTTAGGGTTAGGGTTAGGGTTAGGGTTAGGGTTAGGGTTAGGGTTAGGGTTAGGGTTAGGGTTAGGGTTAGGGTTAGGGTTAGGGTTAGGGTTAGGGTTAGGGTTAGGGTTAGGGTTAGGGTTAGGGTTAGGGTTAGGGTTAGGGTTAGGGTTAGGGTTAGGGTTAGGGTTAGGGTTAGGGTTAGGGTTAGGGTTAGGGTTAGGGTTAGGGTTAGGGTTAGGGTTAGGGTTAGGGTTAGGGTTAGGGTTAGGGTTAGGGTTAGGGTTAGGGTTAGGGTTAGGGTTAGGGTTAGGGTTAGGGTTAGGGTTAGGGTTAGGGTTAGGGTTAGGGTTAGGGTTAGGGTTAGGGTTAGGGTTAGGGTTAGGGTTAGGGTTAGGGTTAGGGTTAGGGTTAGGGTTAGGGTTAGGGTTAGGGTTAGGGTTAGGGTTAGGGTTAGGGTTAGGGTTAGGGTTAGGGTTAGGGTTAGGGTTAGGGTTAGGGTTAGGGTTAGGGTTAGGGTTAGGGTTAGGGTTAGGGTTAGGGTTAGGGTTAGGGTTAGGGTTAGGGTTAGGGTTAGGGTTAGGGTTAGGGTTAGGGTTAGGGTTAGGGTTAGGGTTAGGGTTAGGGTTAGGGTTAGGGTTAGGGTTAGGGTTAGGGTTAGGGTTAGGGTTAGGGTTAGGGTTAGGGTTAGGGTTAGGGTTAGGGTTAGGGTTAGGGTTAGGGTTAGGGTTAGGGTTAGGGTTAGGGTTAGGGTTAGGGTTAGGGTTAGGGTTAGGGTTAGGGTTAGGGTTAGGGTTAGGGTTAGGGTTAGGGTTAGGGTTAGGGTTAGGGTTAGGGTTAGGGTTAGGGTTAGGGTTAGGGTTAGGGTTAGGGTTAGGGTTAGGGTTAGGGTTAGGGTTAGGGTTAGGGTTAGGGTTAGGGTTAGGGTTAGGGTTAGGGTTAGGGTTAGGGTTAGGGTTAGGGTTAGGGTTAGGGTTAGGGTTAGGGTTAGGGTTAGGGTTAGGGTTAGGGTTAGGGTTAGGGTTAGGGTTAGGGTTAGGGTTAGGGTTAGGGTTAGGGTTAGGGTTAGGGTTAGGGTTAGGGTTAGGGTTAGGGTTAGGGTTAGGGTTAGGGTTAGGGTTAGGGTTAGGGTTAGGGTTAGGGTTAGGGTTAGGGTTAGGGTTAGGGTTAGGGTTAGGGTTAGGGTTAGGGTTAGGGTTAGGGTTAGGGTTAGGGTTAGGGTTAGGGTTAGGGTTAGGGTTAGGGTTAGGGTTAGGGTTAGGGTTAGGGTTAGGGTTAGGGTTAGGGTTAGGGTTAGGGTTAGGGTTAGGGTTAGGGTTAGGGTTAGGGTTAGGGTTAGGGTTAGGGTTAGGGTTAGGGTTAGGGTTAGGGTTAGGGTTAGGGTTAGGGTTAGGGTTAGGGTTAGGGTTAGGGTTAGGGTTAGGGTTAGGGTTAGGGTTAGGGTTAGGGTTAGGGTTAGGGTTAGGGTTAGGGTTAGGGTTAGGGTTAGGGTTAGGGTTAGGGTTAGGGTTAGGGTTAGGGTTAGGGTTAGGGTTAGGGTTAGGGTTAGGGTTAGGGTTAGGGTTAGGGTTAGGGTTAGGGTTAGGGGTTAGGGTTAGGGTTAGGGTTAGGGTTAGGGTTAGGGTTAGGGTTAGGGTTAGGGTTAGGGTTAGGGTTAGGGTTAGGGTTAGGGTTAGGGTTAGGGTTAGGGTTAGGGGTTAGGGTTAGGGTTAGGGGTTAGGGTTAGGGTTAGGGTTAGGGTTA